>NKZD01002030.1:0-51619 GCA_002370635.1 Metschnikowia cerradonensis | reverse complement strand
CCTCGCACCGACTAATCTACTTTGGTCTTGTAAGGTACAACTTACATATCCCTGTATATCAATACATATACTAAAACATAGGTTGAAAACACCAAAACCTTTTATATTGGAGTGAGCCTTCACATGATCTCAGTCACGTGAGTGACCGCGGTATCTGTTAGGAAAAATCCTACGAGCACTAAAATTGAGTACTTAGTGTCGGTGGATTCTACTAACGGGGCTTAGCTTAGGCTCAGCCTCAAACCATACCACTCATGAGTATGAGATGGTGTGAAGGTTAGTATTCAAGGAGACTTGAATACTGGGCGCTAGGCACCATGCAAGTGGACGCATGCGATCTGCCCGCGCCAGGGAAAATTCCTGATAAGGACTTCTCCGGGCTAATGTGAAACATTGCGATGTTGTGATGTTTCACATCCTGAAAGCCCGCTGTTTCAAGAAATCCCTCAAGGGTTACCCGAAGCAGCAAGGAAGTATATAGAACCAGCAGGTTCGCCTGATAAGATGAATCCTGAGGGATCCCCTCTAAGGCATATTATAGTATTCGAATATACAACTGATATAACTTTGTTTTACAAATCCCAAAGTTCTAAAAGTCTCAGGAAAACATGGAGCCACGGCTCCTGTTTCTCAACAGCAGGTGTTGAAAAACGGTAACAAGCGCCTGTTCTTCATATGCGCCTGTTCTTCAAATGAACCTGTTCTTCATATTCACCTATGGTTACTACAACCGCCTGGTGCCGTGAAGGTAGAGCTCCCACATATACAAGGGAGTCTGGACCATATCCATCCTTTTAAATAATTGAATCAAACATCATCTATATGGGGCATACCAAGATACCTCCAAGAGCCAGACCCACCAATATCTCAATGGATACTAACAACTCTACATCTTCCTCTTCTCTTCGGGAGTTGAAGTAAACACTTCTCTTGAAGTGTGTTTACATATCTTGACGAAAATATGAGGACAGTGTGCTTCAGTCACTGTCGACTGGATACACCATGGTTAATCTATGGTCCATGGTCCACCTGGTGCCCCAACTATCGCCAACTATGGTTGCGAAACATGTGTTGTCTAATCTACAGCAGGTGTACTTAACCTTCAAGTTGAACAACTTCTACTGTACTCCAACTATACTGCAACTATACTGCAACTATACTGCAACTATACTGCAACTATACTGCAACTATACTGCAACTATACTCCAACTATACTCCAACTATACTCCAACTATACTCCAACTATACCCCTAATTTATTCCTACTATACTCCAACTATACTCCTAGGAGACTGAAGTCTACTACTAAGATTTAGTACATGCTAGTTACTTGTTGACAACTTCACTACGACGTGTTTAGCATTGTTGGTTATTTTTAAATGAAATTCAAATGATCATTTAGTCTTGGAAGATTCTAAAAAGGTGAAACCATTATATAACAGTTAGACAATAACTGAAAACCTTTTTTTTCTTCTGAACTTTTATACTTACTTGTGCAAATGACTTTACGGCCGCTTCCAGAGCTTCTTCATGAGTTAGACTATTTTTTTATTCTCACCTCTAGGTCATTCAGTCACCTCAAGGTCATCCTCACTCTCTTTCTCCCTCATTTTTCTTATTGCTCCTGAATTCCTCCCACTGTCTCTCACATGATAAGCCTCTCGGGATCATCGTGGGGTCGAAAGTATACAGGAACCTCAAAACAATTGCCGTCGATATTTTTGGTAGCAATCAAATGGATATCGGGATCGTAGGAGGGACACGAGTAGAAAGTGTGAAGTAACTCCAATTGGTCGTCCAAGAGAAATGCCTCACCTTTGATATGGGGACCAATGACAAACGCATCATCAAAGAACCCGGCTTTGCCCCGGTTGGTGCCGTAGCTGGCCTCAAATATATCGTTCACATACAAGAACCTGTCCGGCCGGGTGTAGGGGTCTCCATACGACAAGATACTGTGATGAATTTTGGGGTGGACGAACGAGCGTGCGGCAAGAGGCTTCATTACGCCGTTGACCTTGGCGGAAAAGACGCCCATCTCGAAATGTTCCCATGCAGACGTTCCAGAAATAAACATAGATAAGAAAGATACGGCTTTAAGGAAGCAATAGATGGATTTCATGATTTTTTGGAAACTTGTGGTGGGAAAAAGGTGGGAAAAACGGCTTTATATACGTCAAACACCCCNATTTTTTGGAAACTTGTGGTGGGAAAAAGGTGGGAAAAACGGCTTTATATACGTCAAACACCCCATACTACATTGCTTTTTTTTTACTTATTTATTTTTTTTTTTTGGCGAATGGGAGTTTTCAGGAATTCGTGATTCACTATTTTTTTTTTGGAAGGGGGCCCGGGTTATGGGATCAGTGGAGTAAAATTCCTCAAGACGCATGCACGATATACGATACGCACAGGGAGGGGTGACAGAGAAGTATGCTCTTCTTTGCATGCACGTCATGCAGGAGCCGATAAGAAATGCCACCGGATCACGAAAAATCCTCAAATCCTCACATAATGAAGTGCGAGTTTCGGCCTTTTGAGTGGTACGATATTGAATGACGCTTCCAATTCCTTTTTGAGCGGGGAAAGAACTTCTCAGAATTGCCTAAAAATACTTTTTATGAGTGTATTTATATGCAGGCCCAGTCAAAATTTCATCAAAAAAAATAAAAGAATACTGATATTTGAAGCTTACCCCTCTCACGACTAGTACTCACGACTAGTATTCAGGACTAGTACTCATGATTAATACTCGCGATTAATACTCACGATTAGTACTCAGGACTAGTACTCATGATTAATACTCGCGATTAGTACTGCTTAATCAACTACAGCAAACTTCCTTGAATGGTTATATGCACTAAGTATAATGAGATAGAACTATGGCACATCTAGACATGAGATACATCCGTATAGACGTATCAACCAGTTAAGATCGCAGTTCCCAGCTTTATTCTCTTCTCAGGCCAGAAAAAAAGACCACTATGTGGAAAACTATTCAGAGTGTTTGAATACCAGTTTCAGTTCCACCCTCCTTTTTGCCCTTTTTTTTTGGCCAAACGAGAGCTCCATTTCCAGAAGTTCTCAAGGTTCCCAAGGTTTCCAAGGTTCACCAGCAGTCTTCCCACCTTTCCACCTTTCCACCGCATCTACCCAGAGTACCTACTTCTTCAGTCCTACAAAGGAAACAAATATGGTAGCTCCAGAGGTACTTTCACACTGACTCCTTTCACTCAGTCACCAATCACTCAGTCACCAATCACTCAGTCACCAATCACTTTCTTTCACCAATCACTTTCTTTCACCAATTACTTTCACTCACGAGGGAGCTTTCACTCACTCACTCACTCGCTTTTTCACCGCTCACTTTCACACCCTCTTTTTTTTTCTCACTCACACTCACTCACCCTCACTCACTTTCTCACTCACTTTTTCAGTCGTTTCTCATTCTTATTCTCACTCCCGTTACTGTGTTTTTCAAAATTATTCAAACCAGCGTAACAAAACTATTCAAACCAGCGTGACAAAACTATTCAAACCAGCGTGACAAAACTATTCAAACCAGCGTGACAGAATGGTTCAAACCAAATGGTGTAGTGTTTCACACCAACTTTCATTAGAATTCAATATCCTGGAAGCTTAAATCTGGAGGATTGCCTCATATGTACTACATTTGGGACAAAAGTCTTGCAGTACCAATCAAGGGTGAAAAACGGGGGTGAAAAACGGACGGAACAGAACTGGTTTCCTTATTATCCGGTATACAACAACTTGTCCATATGGTTTGAAAGATTGTGCGAAGGGGTACGGAACATTTTGTGGCGCTAGTTGGAATCATTTTGTCGCACTGGTTTGAATAGTTTTGAAAAACACTGTAACTCCGTCTCGGCTGCCACCCATGGTAATACTGACCGCGATGACAATTTCAGTGACTACGACGATGATATTATGGGTAGTCTTAATAGATAGTGATGGAGTATGGTCTAGTATAGTATGGTCCAGTATAGTATGGAGTACTATAGTAGTATGGAGTACTATAGTAGGATGGAGTACTATAGTAGTATGGAGTACTATAGTAGTATGGAGTACTATAGTAGTATGGAGTACTATAGTAGTATGGAGTACTATAGTAGTATGGAGTACTATAGTAGGATGGAGTACTATAGTAGTATGGAGTACTATAGTAGGATGGAGTAGAAGTAGAAGTAGTATGGAAATGGATCAATGGATACGTCCTGGAAATTTCCAATAGGCATTCCAATCTTCCATGGTAACTATGGCAAATTTATTTAATAGCCAAAAAACAAATATAAAAAAAGAGCATTTACAGTGTTTTTCAAAACTATTCGAACCAGCGTGGCAAAAGATTCAAACCAATAATTCAAAAAATTGTTAACACGTGACTACTTCACGCATGCAGTGTTTTTCAAAACTATTCAAACTAGCGCGCCAAAATGATTCAAACCAATAATTCAAAAAGGTTCGTACCCTTCGCACAGTCTTTCAAACCAAATGGACAAGTTGTTGTATACAGGATAATAAGGAAACCCAGTTCAGTTCCGTCCGTTTTTCACCCTTGATTGCTACAATGTAGTACATAAGAGGCAATTCTCCAATTCTTAAGACTTCAGAATATTGAATTCTAATAAAAGTTGGTGTGAAACATTATGCCATTTGGTTTGAACCATTCTGTCTTCTTGGTTCAAAACATTTTGTCACGCTGGTTTGAATAGTTTTGTCGCGCTGGTTTGAATAATTTTGAAAAACACTGTATGCCTTAGAGCTCAAAGGCTGGGTGTGCGCGATTTAAGAGCACAGTGTTCAAGTCGCAATGTTTCAAAGAGGCACTTCCACTCCAATATAAAACGAGGGACTGCCGCCCACGTTTGTAAGGTTAGGTCAGGAGTTCTCCCGAGCGATTGAAGACAACGTGGACTAGAGCCAAATCATATTCAATAAACGTAAGTCTGAAAACTAACAAATTTCGTACCCCTTCGCATAGTCTTTCAAACCAATTTTACAAAACTAATACACTTAATTTATTACACTACAGTAGTTTCAACAGACTTAAAGAGTAACTAGTACAAAACAATTTTTTTTGTGGATACGGGGGCCCGTTTAATTTTTTATATACTTCTTTGCTTAGTTAGAATAATATGAATGATTAAATAACCCCTAACAAATTGTTGTATACAGGATAACAAGGAAACCAGTTTAGCTCCGTCCGTTTTTCACCCCCGTTTTTCACCCTTGATTGGTACTGCAAGACTTTTGTCCCAAAAACAATGTAGTACCATATGAAGCAAACCTCCAGATTTAATTCTGCAGATTTAAGATTTCAGAATATTGAATTCTAATGAAAGTTGGTGCGAAACATTATGCCATTTGGTTTGAACGGATGTGCGAAGGGGTACCAAACTTTTTGAATTATTAGTTTGTTTAATTTTGGTAGTGTGGTTTGAATAGTTTTGAAAAACACTGTAACTATGGCAAATTTATTTTATAGCCAAAATAAAATAAGAAAAATAAGACCATATATCACCACATTCCAGGCCGTACATTAACAATAGGGGGAACCCACCACAGCACAGGCTTCTTTGGTTGGTTCATGCAGGAAAGGATTCTTATTCAGTAGCTTAATTTGTTTAACATGGTAGGTGTAGCCATAGTCAATAGTCAATGAGAAGTCAGTTAGTGAGTAGTCAGTCAGTGAGTAGTCAGTCAGTGAGTAGTCAGTCAGTGAGTAGTCAGTTAGTGAGTAGTCAGTTAGTGAGAAGTCAATCAGTGAGTAGTCAGTCAGTGAGAAGTCAGTCAATGAGAGGTCAGTCAATGAGTAGTCAGTCAATGAGTAGTCAGTTAGTGAGAAGTCAGTTAGTGAGTAGTCAGTCAATGAGTAGTCAGTCAATGAGTAGTCAGTTAGTGAGAAGTCAGTTAGTGAGTAAAGTGTTTTTCAAAACTATTGAAACCAGCGTGGCAAAACGATTCAAACAACACTAACACTAGCAAAATTAGACAAACCAATAATTCCAAAAGTTTCGTACCCCTTCGCACTCCTTCGGACAGTCTTTCAAACGAAATGGCGTAATGTTCCACACCAACCTTCATTAGAATTCAATATTCAGAAATCAGAAATCAGAAATCAGAAATCAGAAATCAGAAATCAGAAATCAGAATTCAGAATTCAGAAATCAGAAATCTGGACGATTGCATCGTATGTACTACATTTGGGACAGAAGTCTTGCAATATCAATCATGGGTGAAAAATGGACGGAGAACTGAACTGGGTTTTATTGTTATCCTATATACAACAACTTTTCCATTTGGTTTGAAAGATCGTGCGTATGGGGTACGAAACTATTTGGTAGTGTGGTTTGAATCGGTTTACCGCGCTGGTTTGAATAGTTTTAGAAAAACACTGTGGTCAGTTAGTGATGTGTTATGTGCAGGTCGTAGACGAATCGAGAAGTCAATCCAAGTCATTAGTAAGCATCAGTACCTCTACATTAATTAATATTGATGGGTCTGGTGTCGGGAGCCATCTTAGTATGTCTTCCTTTTGGTGGTGTATACATTTTTGGTGGTGTATACATTTTTGTTGAAAAACAGTCCAGGTCCTCAGTAAACATCAGTACCTCTACACAAATTAATATTGATGGGTCCGGTGTTGGGAGATATCTTGGTATGTCCTCCCTCAGTTGATATATATTTCGGATAATGTTATAGAATAGCGGGAGCTTGTCCTTTTATATTGCGGTGACCCTTCACACGACCACAGTCACGTGAGTGACCGCGGTCTCCGGGAAACATGGAGCCGAGGCTCCGGTTTCTCAACACTCCCTCTGAAGGTTGACTCCAATATCGTTAACCTTCGTAACTCAGTAGGCATTTCTCACGAGACGTTTCATCAATGCATCTATAGTTAATTTGAGCATTAATAAAATAGGAAAATCATTTAGTGAGTCACGATTCTTTGTCTCATGAGTTCAGCTCTGACTATGATGTGCTTATATCCTTCGAACTTGACCATCAGGATTTTTGCAATTTTAATTATCCATGGTAGTTGACCTGGTAATTTGGTTAGATTTCCATCACCGAGTTCTCGATCCATAGCGACTCAAGTTTAGTGATATGAGCATCACTTGTGTGAGTGCAACTAGTTCAGAATTGAGTAAATGAGACTTCAACCATTGTTTGCGATTATCAATTTCCACAGAACTGGCCAGTGCCATAGACTATGGTATATCCACCATGAAAAAAAGGTCGTTTGCGTTGGGCCTTTTTCTGCTGAGGTAGCCTGGTGTACGGGTGTGGTGTGCACCCAATTCGATCTCAATCTCAATGTCAATTCCGAGCTTGAGCTTGAGCTTGGGATTGAGGTCCCCACACTCCATTTAACATCATGTGAGAATTGCTTACCCCAGTCACATAATCTGAATTGGTTGCACTTTCTAGATGTAGCTGTACTGGACCCCTCATACTGTATGGTGATTGATGAAGTTGAATATATGGTCAATGAATTCCTTGGCCACCTTTTGACCATGGAGTGAGACTTTGTGTTGAGCTTTTGATATTCTTAGGCCCATAATTTATGCAACTGTTCTGTACTAGGAAGTCCGTGATATTCTGGTTCCTCGTGATGCCGCTCAACCAAGAGCGAACTCCCACCTATAGAAACCTTTTCACCTTGGACTCCTTATTTCTGCACCGGACTTGGTAATACCTTGTCTGAAGTCAAACCTGACTACTCCTGACGCCAAGACCCAGTTAAATACTAGTCTAAACTCATGCTTTCCCCAGAACTTTGTGAGGCTTGTCCAATTCACGGGTCAGCATATCTCACATTTTCAACAGTATATCACATAGTAGTTGTTGAGAAAATAGCACTTACTATTTCTGGAGCACCGCAGCCACTCTTGTGACGTAAGTCATTAAAGGCTTACCCAATATAAAAGGACAAGCTCCCACTTTTTTATACCACCAAAAATATATCCACCAAAATCATACAAAATGAGGAAGGACATACCAAGATGTCAACCAACACCAGACCCACCAATATTAATTAGTGTGGAGGTACTGATGTTCACTGAAGACCTGGACTAATTTCCTTCACTTTGAGTTCCTGCACCTAGTCACGCTCCGAGACCAATATCGAAGTCAACAAGTGTCACTAGTATTAGAGTACAGTCAGAGTAAGCGAAATAAAAAACACGTCTTGATTTTTATTCATCTTGTGACTTTCTGATAGTTTCATTTTCATCATCGCATGAGTTTCTGGTCATTTCACTTTCATCATCGGTGTACATATCACCCAAAGCATCAACAAAACTGACTTCCAACTTATGACTTCCAACATATATCTTCCAATAAGGCCAGCTTCACTAACATTCACCTATCATCCCAGCATTATTGGAGAATTCAAATGCACCGCTAATTATAGCTGATTGTTTGCCATTCGAAAAAGAGATTGACACATTACCTGACATTTTTTAGGCCGTATTGGACTGCACACAACCCTCTAGAACGTCTCGAGACACTGTGACTTGATCAGCCTTTAAGACAAAAGTGACTCATAAGCGGTTTGTATTTCAATTTGTATTGGGGTTGTGTATTGAGTTGTGTACCCAAATGTGTATCAACCAATAGGAATCACCGCCTTCCAAATTTTGGCTGCCAAAGCAAGAAGGGGCGAAGGCACCCTTTTATAGTGCCACTGCAACCGCCATGCATGCAGTACTGTTGCGATTTTGAAACACTTCCCCTCAAAACAAATGCCCAGAAGTGTCAGAAACCAATCATGGTGCTATAGATAGGGGGACTGTATAAAAAACAGTTCATAAATAGCAAATCACTGTGATACCAGTTTTGGATAGATTTTTATTCAATGGTCAAACTGAATATTAAGCACTCTTTATCAGCAGACACTAAACGCATTTGCGTCAGGTATCTGGTAAGTATTATCGGAGTATGTTACTAATATCGTCAAGTCAAGAGTTTTTGACTTATTATTTAGTAACTAGTATCCAGTGTCAGTGTCAGTGTCAGTGTCAGTGACCTGTGACCAGTGATCAGTGACCAGTAAGTAAGTAAGTAGTACGACACATTGGCCAAATATCGAAATCAAGTAAACCAAATGAACAGTGTAAGTTTCCACCCATACACCATTATTCAATCGTCCATGGAATCAACTCTTCCATTCCAAACAACTTTCTCAAAATCAAAATCAAAATCACACTCATCATGAATCTAGGCTTTAAAATTGGTTTGCACTCTCTATTCGTTAGTTTCATAGTCTATATTCTAGAACCCAATCATGAAGTGATTGCCGAAAGGACCAAGAGTTTGTCCATAGTCATAACAAGAAACTGAGACATTGCCACTGTTGTTTTTACTAAGCGTATCGCTCTAACCATTCTTGCTGATCTTATCTATTCTTATGGGAGTCATAACCTCCAATCCATAAACACAATTTCAAGAGTCCTTTCGCTTTCCACTGTCACTGTTTCCCTTCATTGAACCCAAGAAATAAATTCCTAGCTCATTATCAAAATCACCCTCATTGCCCTCTTTCTTTTATTGCGGTGTAAATAGTGTAGATAATAATTATTTCGCAGGGGGATTGGCGTGCTTTATATATTTCGCAGGGGGCGCGTTTCCTGCATGGTGCGTGGCTGCAAAAAAACTGGGCGGGGTGCGAAACGGGGAAATGGTCTATAAAAGGCGCCTCCCCCTGCGAATCTCGACCCTCTTTTTTTTTCCTCTCCTTTTTCCTCTCCTTTTTCCTCTCCTTTTTTCTCTTCCTCTTTAATCCTCTTCACTCTTCTTTTTTACATGATATAATTTCTCAATTATAATCGCTGAAGCAGTGTTTGTTAGATTTTTGTTGTTACGTCAGGTCCTCTGTTTATTATGTTCATTCGGAGAGGTTGTCTAGAGGGAGGAATGGGACTACCTAAGTGTTTGTCAGCGGCGTCACCTATTCAAGCGGTCGTTACTAGTCGCTTATGGAAAACCCTTCATAATCTGTCCTGGTACCTCTTACAATAGTGACTGAGAGGGCTTTATGGAATGACCTTCTTTGCGATTGGACGGCGAGGCTTCATTATACTTCGGTGATAGTGCCCTAGATAGCGGATCTAACAGTCTTGATGATACTTAAAAACTATTTTTTTGAGCCAATGAGATTTATTCATACTCATTCTATTGGGCATTTGCGTGAATTACCACCAATTTGATGTTGGTATTGCACTTTATTGATACTGATACTGGACTCATACTGGTGTTGGTGTTGATGGAGCTGTAACCCTTATACTCTGAATGACATGGTCTGCGTTTAGAAAAGGGTATCGTTTAAGTGTTCCATAAGCCGGATCCTTTTCAACTAGCCCGGAACCAAGGGTACAACAATTCTAGCTCTGGCTACTATTTGGCAGATATTCTACAAACAGAATTTCCATTCTTGCCGAACATCATCATTCTTCACTATTGTGGCCCTAAATCTGCAAAGCCATAATAATTCCAAATTTTGTTTAAAGGCAGTGGCTTCACGGACTTACAAACACTACTCAAGTTAAAGTCTCCCCAAGACATAATCAAATTGAAATTGAGGATACTATAATGCTGATTGATATTGATACTGTCATTCATATATTGGCACCAAAACGCCCAATTTATGGAAATCTCACCTCTCTCTTGGGACATAGGCAATATCAGGCATGTTTTCGTTTTCTCTCAATGGCACATACGCACCAAACTCGTTTTGATTCGGACTGGAGCCTTCCACATTATAGTCCCAATACCCCTTCGGTACTGGCACCTCCATTATAAGACTCTGCTCAACACTATCCCAAGGCATGAGGTACATGTCGACCTTCTCACAATGTGAAGGAGATCGCAAGTAGTTCAAAAAGACGTCATGGGTATCGGTTTCAGACTGGCACCGGTAGAAGTCATGATTGACCACCTTCAATTCCTCGCTTAATTGGAAGCTTGTGGGCACAAGGTCACCATAACCAAAGATGTTGCCCCAGAACCCGCCGATAAGGGTACTGTTGATTTTCGCTTCAAAGACAAAGCCGTTATTCAATATAAACTCCAGCGGTGTATCGTTCAAAGTCAGAGTGAAGTAATATAACGGATGCATGCTACGGGCGGATAGAGGCTTATGTTTACCGTCCAATTCGACACAGAACACCATGGTGAATGCGGACTTATAGTTGTTGTCCAATTTCGATGCTTTGTCTACCGGAGGCAGAGCTGGCAAGTCCTTGATGGGTCTGCCTGTGGCACGGTCATAGGGCAAGAGGTACATGTCGGATAGATAACAATATTCTGGGTCAGTTGAGGTACCCATGATCACATCATGAGGGCCATCGGGGTTCTCACAAGCATAAAAATTGTGGTTGGTGATCTTCATGTTGTCGTCAAACTCAAATTTCTTAGCCATCATGGGAGGCCCATACGCAAAATATTTGAGCCAAAAGCCGGCCATTTGATTATCGGGGGTGTATGCATAGCCATCTTTAAGGGTGAATTCAACAGTTGTGGCACTGGAGTTGAGATATGCCAAGATCATCGGTGTTTCTACGGGTCCCTTCTTAATAGACACACATTTGCCTTTGTATCTCATGAAGAACGCCATTGGAATGCCCTGGGGTTGGTAAGGAGCTGGTGGTGCTGATTCGGGGACTCTTCCGCCATTCTCATCCCTGTCTCGGTCATTCCTGTCATAGTCGTCGCCCCCGTCGTCACTATTCATCCAATTGAGATTACGGAAGTAATGTACGAAATTGGAATCGTTTACATCATCCTCATGTGAACCAGTGCCCGAATCCGTGTTTTCATGTCCATGTACCAGCCCGGGACTGTATGCCGGATCCCGCTTCCTATCTGTGATGGGCACTTGGTCTGTATTCGAAATACTCCCGACTTGTTCTAGGGTGTTCTCAGTCTTGTTGTTTCCCAGCAATTTGGGGCCTGGTGCTTGGTCTGCATTCGGAATACTCCCGATTTGTTCTTGGGTATTTGCGGTGTTATTTTTCCCTAGGAACTCAGGACTTGGGCTTACCGAAGCCCCGGTACTTATGTCGTATGGCAGGAGGTACAAGTCCAAGGTCTCACAGTTCTCCGGTGCTATATCAGCCCTCAAGATGATATCCTTGTGACCATTGAAGTGACTACATGCATGGACTGTTTTGTTGATCACCATCATTGTGTCATCCAATTCAAATATCTCCTTGACCAAGTCACCGCCCACGGCCAAGGATTCGTCATAGAAGCCGGCATACTGCTTCGGCTCCCTGTTCCTCGTCACAACGTACCCATCTTGCCAAAAAAATTTTTCAGGGGGGGCCGTCCTATTTTGAAAAGAGAAATACAACATTCCGTGAAACTCTTGGACGGAAAGTGACACGAAGGCATCTTTGGTTTTGGCAAAAAACACCAATGAACTATCGTCGTCACCACATGCAGTTGCGGCCGCTACCGACGCCTGGAGCAAGAACTTAACGGCTTTCATGATGTTTCAAATTCTTGAAAAGTGTCCTTTGAGGAGATATTATATATGCTGGTCACCATTTGCTGAACATTTGGGGGTGTCACGCATTGGGCCTAGAACAATAGCGAGGGATCGGGGATTCAGTTCATGTACAGGACACCTGTGTCTAAACATACATGTAATCTATACTTGCTCTTCGGATTGTTGGTGCATACTTAGGCTGAATCCCAGGATTTGAAATGCTTGGAAATTCCATGAACTGATATTTTATTTAGAATATGAGGGTCTTTATGCAGGTTTCTCCCTCTCTACAGCTTGGGTAACCTTTTGAGTTAATCTCCGCGGCTCATTTGCTACTGAGTACTAATTTATGGGAATTGGTACTTACGGCCTATTCCTGCATTTAGATTCGCATACATCCGCCATTTTGAATACTCTCAATTGCCTTTTCTGAGTGAAAAAGAACTTAGGTGAACTTAGTGATGGGTGAAAAGATGCTTCATCCTGTATATAACATGTCTATACTGCATATACAGTTTGCATCATGTGGATCCCTAATGCAGAGGGAGAAGTTTTACGCATGCCAGCTCTCTATGTGTACATCTTGCCCGATAAGCAAGATTCTTTTTACCGGATTATGTGAAAAAAAGGCTGTTCAATGTGTATATGTTCAAAGTGTATATGCAGTGATGAATATCTGAAACACACATGACACATTTCTGAAACACATACAATTAGAATAAAACATGAAAAGAAGTATCAATGCTTATCTTGGTTTTGTAACCGGAGCTCATGATGCATTATTGACGCATTAAGCTGTTATCGTGAGTATGTTGTATGCAGTATGCGGTCTTTATATGCCGAAGATCATTCAACTTCAACAAGATCACTCAACTTCAACAAGATCACTCAACTTCAATATGCTCACTCAACTTCAATAAGATCACAGAACAGTCAAGTCGTGACATCTGTTTCTCCGACACTAAATGATTATCACCATCCCATTTTCTAATTAAAACATAGGTCCTTGATATCCGTCCCAAATTTCATGTTTGGGAAATATGACGCCACAGTAGAGTATTTCCCTAGTGCTTTAAGTCAGTTAAAAACGTCAATCCGGATTTAATGAACAATTAAAGCAACCAAAAGCATATGCATTTTATCTTTGCCTTCTCTGGTCATTGGTGTTCCATAAATTGATGTTCTTGCATGTGTTTCTTTCTTGAATTATAGTCACGCCAGTCATACACGTGACCATATGAATGACCAAATCTCATTTGATACAAAGCACTTCCTTGCTCCAACTAGAAATAAACCAATTTTTTTTCTTTTTTCATGTGACAAATATTCTAAGAGTTTCCACTAAGAGTGTTAACTAAGAGTGTCCAAGAAGAGTGTCGTCCAAGAAGAGTGTCTAAGAACAGACCCATTAAAGTGCCGCGAAATCCATTATGGGCAGTGCACGTCCCGTTAGGTATAGAGCCAATGTTTCCTGATCCTGTTGAGTTAGTATACCCATTCAAACATGTATCTAGGAAATTTCAGAAAGACTGGTATGTTTAGGAAAATGCTGTATCTGCTGGTCCTTTTTGTAGTCACTTAAATGGCGCCAAAATTTCTTCCAAGTGAAACTTAGGGGTGTGATACCCACAAGTTATAAGTACGAGATAAATACACCGATGATATCCGACATTTAGAAACAAATTTCAAGTCACATGATTCATCAAGCACATTAATACCATGATCAATAATGTAATATGGTACATGATCAGTATTAGTCACATAATCAAAGATCATCATGATCAATCAATGATAATCGAGCAGCTATAGTCATGAAGGCCAATATTAGTTATTCCCTCATAGCAGTCAATCCATATCATGATTGATTATTATCTCGTATCATTAACCAACTCACAATCACATGCCCAGTGAGTACGAATTGGTTTGGATGAGATCCACCCACTGGCATAGAATGACACCGAGGTTCCATCAGTAGCGTTAGTTGGTATTCTTAAAGCAATCCCAATATATGAAAGGCTTCGGAAATCCTTAAGTAGAACTCCTATTGGCTGAACTTTGATTCTGCCTCAAGTAAAACGAAAAGCCCCCAAGTGATCGAAAGTCGTACATAGTGACTTGTCACAGTCACAAGGGATCTCATTGTATAGTTCCTTGATTTAATGCACTCTTCTTTCCTATTCACGATGCCCATGGGGGATGGAATTATACAGACTCCATTTCTGTATCCTTCTCGGGAAGATATATTATGAGACATCTATTCTCTGTTATGGGCTCTGCAAAGAAACAGAAACATTCTTAAAACCAAGAAGCAGTTCAAATGAAAGACATGATGGTCAAACGTTTAGGGTAATCACGGCAGACAGACAGATGGCCCAATCTATTCATGATCAGGGCGAAGGTTTCGAAACAATGACAACACAACCGAATAATAAAGGTTATGACGGGCCATGGGTCTAGAGCAAAACACCAATGGGAACTTTTTTTTTCAAGAATAGGAAACTTCAGCTTTAACAATGTTGGTAAATAGCTGAGTATACAATTCCATGCGTATCTCGTCAGAACAGACGATAGCAGGTATGGAGAAACAGTAAAAGGTTTGTTAACCCATCCTTATCAATATCATCAATAGAGACAAAATATTATGATCTTCTCAAAACGTTGAGCACCCTATAGTCACATAATCAATGGACATTTGATCACTAATCAATCGTATTAAAAACATAGCCAATTATTATCCTTGAAGTCAAATGCTGGTGATTTTGCTTTGTATTAGTAACTCAATCCATATGACGATGACTCTTCAAAAGAGGAATTGGGTCACTTATATTAATTCCAAAAAGATTCTCTTAGGATGTACCAGCAATTATCAGTGGGTCAGAAATCGAAAGCTATGGATAACCAATATGGAAGCTATGATATTCCATATGGCCACATAATATCATAATAAGCATGATCTATTATATTTCTGTTATCAAGTCTAGTTCCTGATAGTTAATGTCGGTATTCATTGATGATTTCACAAAGGAGAGATATAAGCGGCGTGAGCAAAACGTAGCAAGTCCAAAGTGATTAGTTGCCGCCTAAAGACGGTTAGTGGTCCCCTAAGAACCACTGGTTAACAACTAAGTACCACTGGTTAACAACTAAGTACCACTGGCTAACAACTGATCGGGTAGTCATAGCTGGCATAATCAATCGTGATTCATAGTCACGTGACTGGCTCCATGACCTATAAGTCACATTTTTATTTAAAACAAAGAGACTTTTTTTCAGAGAGTTGTATTTTAAAGAATTTTGTTTGATTCAAATGACTTTGAAGGGCATAAAAATGACAACGAAATGAAATGGAGGGAATAAAAAGGGAAAAAAAACGAAGTGGAGGGAATAAAAAGGGGAGGGGGGCTTTATATACATTTGTTTTTGTGTCCCCCGCGCGCACACGCCCTCGCGATTTGCAGCCATTTAAATCGCGCATTCTCAAGTATATAAAGAGCCCCCTTCGCACCCATTTCACTGACCCCACTTTTTATCCCCTTCCCTCCAATCAGCTCCACTACTATGGCGATTCTCGTAGTATCAAGTTAATATTGATTCGCGGTCTATTTCAAAGTAATTCAAGGAATACAAAAATGGATTCTTATGAAGAATTCCTTGATCATATACAGAAGATACTTTAAAGTCTTCCATACTATTTTCCCACAGATCCATGGCAAAACTATTCTTTTTAGACACTGATACACTGATACATTCCGCTAATACATTCCACTGATACATTTCACTGATACATTCCGCTAATACATTCCACTGATACATTTCACTGACACATTCCACTGATACATTTCACTGATACATTCTTTTGCATTTTCAAGCATCAATATCTAGTCGTTAACAATATCCAAGAGCTAAAACTTATTATTCATTTATACATTCCTGTACTTCATGACTCCATCCATAAACCACTGCTGCTGTTGCCACTACTAGTCTCTACTTACTACTGGTGCTATTGCTACTGCCGCTGCTGCTGCTACTACTAATACTACTACTGACTACCTGATTACTATTGACTACTTACTACTTACTACTTACTACTGACTAATTACTACTTACTACTGACTAATTACTACTTACTACTGACTAATTACTACTTACTACTACTACTGACTACTGACTACTGACTACTGACTACTGACTACTGACTACTGACTACTGACTACTGACTAACTGACTACTGACTACTGACTAACTGACCAACTGACTGACTAAATTTATTGGCTAGTGTCTAGAGCAATATGCAGGCCCCATTTATCCATAATGGTCTACAAATGCAAGTAACATCAAAGGTTTCATGTGTATTTCATGTGTGTTACAGTTGCAATTATCGAAGAAATTGCACTGAATCATAGGGAAACCCCCGTGAATGTGCATTTATGTGTTTAGAGATTCGAATGTCAGTCAATGAGAAGACGTCCATCAGTTAGCTTTAATTTTTGGGAAAGCTATGGAGAAGTGTTTCTTCAATACTAATTCAAGTCAAGGTATTGGTTTGAGCAAAGTGGTGTGAATACTCAATGAGGAAATTGTCAAGTAAAGAAGAACTTTAAGCTAAAGCATAAGACTTGAAAAATATAGGTCACATGACTGCTGGGAAAGAGAGAGGACCTGAGTTCTGGATTCAGCGAAAGGATTGAGACAGAAATGGACTTGATGCACGTGAGACGATTAAAATGTTAGAGCTGAACCTGAAGTTATTGGTAAGTGTGAATGGACCGAATAGTTGGAAATTCCTGAAACAAGGTGTAACATTGACTGCAATGGGTGGATCTTATTCTTTTCAGGGTGCACAGGTGTTCCGTTTTAGGGATAATCATATTTAGTCACTGATCAATGTGACTTTTCAGTCACCAATGAATGTGATGTTTTGGTGAATCGATGGATCATTTTTGTACATTGGTGTGATGGCGCAGCAAAGTGCGAACGTGACCAAGTGTTAAGTGAATTTTTTAGGATATTGTCTCAGCCTATTGTCTTCGGACTCACTGCAACTCTACATCTACTATCCTACTACCAAATTCCAAAGCAAATATCCTACTAACCTACTAACATTACCTCCTGGTCTTCATTTTGTTGATACTACTATGACGTACCACTATACTGATTAACAGCACTTTGGGCATTCTACGGAGTAATACTACCAGGACTACTACTAATGTTGCTGCTGCTGCTGTTGATCCTTTGATATCTTCTTGCTCTACACCTTTTATTGTGTGTGCTGGTATTAATTTAATACCATGTGGTGTACTGGAATGTATACTGCCTTACTGTATACTGCCTTGCAGCTGCAGCTGCTGTATACGATACTGTTGTGTCCTAAATGCTAGTCCAGTACTATACCCATTCAATATGGTCTTTTTGGCTGTCTATATTTGATTGGCTAAATTGATTTTGGGTGTATAGAGACTTTGGGAAGAGCCCTCGGAAAGGTCGCGTGACATACAAGTGAAAAAAAACAGCCATCTTTACGGGTCACACACACCCGATTTCAGTTTCGAACTTCAATATGTTTCTCTGAACCCTAAAAAAGGTATAACCACGTTACAATTTTGAAAACATTGTTGAGGGAGAAGACAAAGACGCCAGTCAAGATTTTGGGAGTGCATATATGTGTCCAAACTGCATATATTCTTCTAGACTGCATACAATGCCCCCGGAACTGCCTCCATGCGGCCGAAATATCTCCATGCGCAGAAACACATTCCTACGTTAACCTCGACACCACAGCCAAACCAGCCACGCAAAACCAGAAATTCCGATTGATCTATACATCACCAATGATTATGAAAGCAGTACTGCACATATTCATGTGGTCACAGGACATTCGCAATTGTCTTAGTAATCAGAGTGGTAGATCTCAGTATTACTAATACAATACGCCATTGTCTTGAAAGATTCCCTGGTTGTGAGCCCTGTGCCACACCCACCACGTCTCTAGGTTGAGACTGCATATAGACTGGACTAGACTGAACTAGACTGGACTAGACTAAACTTTATGGACGGGACTGTATGGGCTAGACTGGAGACTGTATATGGACTGGACTGGACTGGACTTGACTGGACTGGAATGTATATAGTGTTTCTTGAATACCCAGATTTAGACAGAATACTAGGCACTGCACTGAACCACCAATCGACAATGCATACCTGTACACAGATATTGACATGTGTAACCAAGTCAAACATGTATGAAACAATCTTGAAACGGGCGGAACAATTATAATTTTCGATTATGAGCCCTGTTTTCTCTTTTAAGCGTTATGAGCTCGGCTAAGAGTTATGAGCTCGGAACCTGCATAATCTGTTTCACGGTGAAATTCTCAATGCATGGCCGGGCCAGACCGAATTCCCAGCCTTTTTTTCCTAAAAATTCTTGGCCAATCGTAAATTAAGATCCAGAACAATGGGCTCCGATCGAACAATTCTCCGTAAACGTACTGCTTCTTCGCCAGTAAAATTGCGCAGACCCTCGCTTGCGTCCCACGTGGATTAGTCATGCTTAGTCATGCTCATGTTTCATCAATGTTTCATCAAGGTTTTAGGTTAGTATCACGATAGTTTCATGATAATTTTAATTTTGTTTCACGATAGTTTCAGGTTTGTTCGGGGTTGTTCGGGGTTGTTTCAGTCATGATCTTCTTTGTTCCCCTTTTTGGTCCCTTTTTTTCTCTCATTTTAGTGTCCTTTAGTCCTTTAGTCTGTTAGTCCTTTAGTCTGTTAGTCCTTTAGTCTGTTAGTCCTTTAGTCTGTTAGTCCTTTAGTCCTTTAGTCCGTTAGTCCGTTAGTCCGTTAGTCCTTTAGTCCGTTTTTGAGTCCCTTTTTGGGTCCCTTTTAGTGTCCAATTCTTGGTTCCCTGCTTCCCGTGATTTAGTCTTATGGCTCCTGTCCTGTCCTGTCCCATTCTGGCTTGTTCTGTTCTGTCCTGTTTCGGTTCTGTCTCAAGGCCTTTGTGACTGATTCAGTGTTATTTCAGCATTGCTCCAGCTTTGATTCAGCCTTCTCTCAGCCTTGATTCACGCTTGGTTCAGGGTTCAGTCTTTGTTCAGTCTTTTAGTCTTTCTTCAGTCACCTTGGAATTCCTATCTTTCATTTTTTACTGCTTCTGATTCGATTCCCTGTTTCAGTGTTTCAGTGATTCCCTGTTTCAGTGTTGCAGTGATTTTCTGTTTCAGAGTTTCAGTCTTAAAGAGTTGTATCTCTTTTTCTCGTTCTTAATTTCTCCCTTTCTTTTTTGGTCAAAAGCAGAGGTTCTTCACCTTTGCGAGCGGAAACGTCTTGCAGGGAGGGAGTTTCTGAGTGACGAAAAACAAGTAGAGGTAGCCTCCGCACCCCGACAGACTATTAGGGAAAAGACCAAAGCCACACACAGGCTCGGTGACTCGATAGTTTGTCATAGAATTGAGTGAGATGAATGGGAGGCGGTGATTGAATTGGAAGGGGAGGGGTGTGAAATAGGAGTCAATGGATTGGAGTGAAATGGAGGGAACAGAGGGAATGGAGGGTGTGAGAATCTAGGGGGGTCAGAATCTAAGGGAGTCAGAATCTAAGCAGTTCAAGAAAAATGGAGGGAGCCAGAATCTAAGCAGTTCAAGAAAAATGGAGGGAGCCAGAATCTAAGCAGTTCAAGAAAAATGGAGGGAGCCAGAATCTAAGGAAGTCAAGATATTCAGTATGGAGGAAATAAATGGAATGGAATGAGTAGATAGGAATTGCGGAAATGAGTAAGGAAAAGATATATCGATTGTATAAATTTGGGTGGTATGAATTCTGAGGGGGGAAGGACAGAAAAAATTCAGGATGGCAAGTGTGGGCTAAGATTGAGGCTGAGACTGAAAAAGTGTGGACGGTGGAAATAGAGTGTGGAAATGATGAGTATGGAAATTATGAGTCTGGAGGATGAATGTGGGTGGTGAAAATGGAGAGTGCGGGGGTGGAGAGTGAATAACATAATGGGAGAGTGGTAGGTAAGAAAATGCCGAATAAGACAGAGGGCGAATTTTTCATAAAATGCCGAATAAGAGGCGAATGAGGGGAGGAAAGGAACAATACACTAGTGAGAAAACCAGACAAGAAACAAAGGACGGACAAAGGACGGACAAAGGACGGACAAAGGACGGACAAAGGACGGACAAAGGACGGACAAAGGACGAACAAAGACACGGACAAAGAGATGGAGGGCGAAGAGACCGGAAGGACATGCACTTATAAATAATAATGTGCACATGCATAATAGTATAATAGTTAATACTACAATAGTTAATACTACAATAGTTAATACTACAATGGTCAATGGTTAATAGTATAAAGGCACATACATAGTCACAATAGGTATGCACATGGACATGGACAAGACATGGATATAAACAGATATAATTGACGAGTCGTATAAATGATATGGTAGTGGTACTTAATAGATACTTGGTCATGGTACTTAATACACACATGGTAGTGGTACTTAATACACACATGGTCATGGTACTTAATACATACTTGGACATGGTACTTAATACACACATGGTCATGGTACTTAATACATACTTGGTCATAATAGACACTTCGTCATAATGTCCTTATAAATATACTTAATAGACGGAGGAAGATAGATGGGCATAGACGGAAGAAAGGAGGAGGGAAAGTGATAGACGTTACAGTGTTTTTTAAAACTATTTAAACCAGCGCGGCAAAATGTTTCGAACCATACTAGCAAAATTAAACAAACCAATAATTTTAAAAAGTTTCGTATCCTCTTCCACACCCCTTCGTACCCCTTCGCACAATCTTTCAAACCAAATGGCGTAATATTTCACACCAACTTTCATACGAATTCAATATTCTAAAATCTGAAATCTGAAATCTGAAATCTGAAAGATTGCCTCATGGTACTACATTTGGGACAGAAGTCTTGCAGTACCAATCAAGGGTCAAAAACGGACGGAACTGAACTGAACAGGTTTTTCTTTTTTTGTTATCCTGTGAACAACAACACTTTAGGGGTGTAAGAAACCTTTTGAATTTTTGGTTTGTTTTAATTTTGGTAGTATGGTTTGAATGGTTTTGCCGCGCTGGTTTGAATAGTTTTGAAAAACATTGTAACGTGGAACTGAAGAGTACAATTAGAGACACGTAGAGACACGTAGAGACGAATCGTGATGTTGGAGTCAGTAGGGAAATCGGGCTTAAGAACATGTGAATGTAGGAATGTAAATGTGAATGTAGGAATGTGGCGAGAGGAAATGGCGAGAGGAAATGAAGGAGAAAAAGAAAGAATAAGAGGGCAGAAACAAAGGGCAGAAAAAAGGGCAGAAAAAAGAAATGAGTGGAGTCAGAGAACAATTGAATTTAATTTGTAAGTGAGAAACAAATATTAGCGTGAAATGGTTGAAATTGGGAAGACAAAAAAAAGAGGTATTTGGAGACGAACAGGGGGAAATAGGGGGGAAATAAGAGACGAATAGGGGGAAATAGGAGACGAATAGGGGGAAATAGGAGACGAATAGGGGGAAATAGGAGACGAATAGGGGGAAATAGGAGACGAATAGGGGGAAATAGGAGACGATTAGGAGAAAATCAGGAGACGATTGGGAGAAAATCAGGAGACGATTGGGAGAAAATCAGGAGACGATTGGGAGAGAATCAGGAGAGAATAGTGGTACTTGGGGAGAGGAGTGGATATAGAGTTGGGGCTAAGAAAAAATGGTGAATTGGTGAAATGAGAGGAGAATGTTAGAGGAGAGTTAGATGAGAATTAAAGGGAATTATTAGTGAGTAATGAAGAGAGGGAGATGGAGAGAGGGATTGGACGATGTATCTTCAATACGGATTCGTAATAGACTACTCCAGCTTACTAATGCGCCAGATTATCGCTTCTTTCTCTCCTTGACTTCACTGCATCTACTAAGTTTCGATTCCATTGTTCTTTCTACTGTCTGCTCTTTCTACTGTCTGTTCTTTCTACTGTCTGTTCTTTCTACTGTCCACTGATCACTATCTACTGTCTATTCCTAATTCAAGTGTCTATTGTCCACCATCTACTGTCTACTGTCTAGAGTTTTGGTCCTCGTCTACAGTACGTCCACTATCAACTGTCTCCACTGATTAGACCCTCCTATTAGTGTCTCCACCACTGACTAGAACCTACTGTTACTGTCTGATTAGAACCTACTGTTACTGTCTACTGTTTATTACTAGTGTCTATTACCACTGAGAGACAAGATTGTGCCTTCGAGACTGGATGATTGTGCTGTCAATACTGGAACTACTGCTTATCGACTATGAGTGGTCTCATGAATACTGTCTAGTCTCTTCTGGATACTATTAGTGTCTACTGCCGTCCACTTCTTGTCTACCTCTAATTCCACTGTTGTCTACTATTTTCTACTGTCCACTATAGGTATTTCTACTGTCTACTACCTACTACCTTCCACTGTCTACTACCTTCGACTGCTGGTACCTTTCTGGCTGGATAGACCACGTACTACACACTTCTATTTATAGTCACTAAAACTTGCATGCACACTAGCCCTCGTTTCCAATACTCCTTTTCTCCTACCAAACGTCTCTACTATCCACAGTGCCTTTATTATCCACAGTGCCTCTTGAATCTCCTACTAATCTTTAGAGCCTAATCCATAGACCATCTACTATCCATCGAACATCTACTATCCACAGAACCACTCACTGAAAACCAAAACCTCTCTGGTACTTTAATTCACTTAGTATCACCAAAACCCTCCTCCACTTCAACTGACCCCTGACCATATTCTGAATGCCACCTCTCCTTATCCTCAATCTTGGTCCTTTACCCTTACTTATTCTCAGTCTCAATCCTTGACCCAATTTCTAACTCCTCAATCCTCCTTGAAAAATAATACTTTTTCATGAATCCACTCATCTCAGACTCGATAAAGAAGTAAAGAAGTAAAGAAGTCCATCTGCCTCTCTCCTTCCTCCGTTCTCCGTTCTCCTCTCGTTTCAACCAGTAAAACTACTTGCTGAAGTCAGGGTGAGGTCAAAATAGTCCCAGATCTCAGATAGTTTGGTTTTACTTTAATACTTCCTTCATGGAATAAGGTCCTTGGTAATTAACGTAAGGTTGTGAAATCCTTGTATCTGGCCACTTGCTAGTACTATTGTAGATTTAGAGTGGTGGTTAAGTACTACCATAAGTACTACCATAAGTACCACCAGTACTACCATAAGTACCACCATAAGTACCACCATAAGTACCACCAGTACCACCATAAGTACCACCATAAGTACCACCATAAGTACCACCATAAGTACCACCATAAGTACCACCATAAGTACCACCATAAGTACCACCATAAGTACCACCATAAGTACCACCATAAGTACCACCATAAGTACCACCATAAGTACCACCATAAGTACCACCATAAGTACCACCATAAGTACCACCATAAGTACCACCATAAGTACCACCATAAGTACCACCATAAGTACCACCATAAGTACCACCATAAGTACCACCATAAGTACCACCATAAGTACCACCATAAGTACCACCATAAGTACCACCATAAGTACCACCATAAGTACCACCATAAGTACCACCATAAGTACCACCATAAGTACCACCATAAGTACCACCATAAGTACCACCATAAGTACCACCATAAGTACCACCATAAGTACCACCATAAGTACCACCATAAGTACCACCATAAGTACCACCATAAGTACCACCATAAGTACCACCATAAGTACCACCATAAGTACCACCATAAGTACCACCATAAGTACCACCATAAGTACCACCATAAGTACCACCATAAGTACCACCATAAGTACCACCATAAGTACCACCATAAGTACCACCATAAGTACCACCATAAGTACCACCATAAGTACCACCATAAGTACCACCATAAGTACCACCATAAGTACCACCATAAGTACCACCATAAGTACCACCATAAGTACCACCATAAGTACCACCATAAGTACCACCATAAGTACCACCATAAGTACCACCATAAGTACTACTCTATGAGTGTAAGTAGTATGATAAGTGATACGTCAAAGAGCAGATTCCACCTGCTATACCACCACAGACTTCAATAATAAAGTAGCTTGACCTCTGGTTATAGCAATCTCAAATTGACATCGACAATAAAGATATGAAGGAAAAACAAAAACAATCCATCAAATTCACAGCCTAGGTCTTCCTCTGAATACCATACTGTTATCACACATGTTGAAAAATGGTAACAAATTTGTTATTAGACAATAAACGAATTTTGTAGTTAGACTCAACTTCGTCTAAATATTCTTGACCCAAATTGCCTCTATACTAGTATAGCAGTAGTACCAGTAGTACCAGTAGCACTAGTAGTACTCGTAGTACCAGTAGCACTAGTAGTACCAGTAGTACCAGTAGCACTAGTAGTACCAGTAGTACCAGTAGTACCAGTAGTACTCGTAGTACCAGTAGCACTAGTAGTACCAGTAGTACCAGTAGTACTGGTATATTAGTATTAGGTGAACGCGCTCAGTATCCTCAATGGCTTGCAGGGATAGCGCGGTAACATGCACATGTTCTTCAAATGCACCTGTTCTTCAAAAGCACCTGTTCTTCAAATGAACCTATGGTTACTACAACCGCCTGGTGCCGTGAAGGTAGAGCTCCCACATATATAAGAGATTCTGGACCATATCCATCCTATTAAAAAATTGAATCAAACAGCATCTATATGGGGCATATAAAGATACTTTCAAGAGCCAGACCCACCAATATTTCAATGGATACTGACAATTCTAAATCTTCCTCTTCTCTTCGGGTGTTGAAGTAAACACTTTTCCTGAAGTGTTAACCTATCTTGACGAGACCATGAGGATAGTGTCTTTCAGATGAGGACAGCGTCTGTCAGATGAGGACAGCGTCTGTCAGATGAGGACAGCTTCTGTCAGATGAGGACAGCTTCTGTCAGATGAGGACAGCTTCTGTCAGATGAGGACAGCTTCTGTCAGATGAGGACAGTGACTGAAACACACTGTCCATTGGAAATTAAACCATGTAACTATGGTTGCGGAACATGTGTTGTCTAATCTACAACACACTACAACACACAGTTACCACAATAAAATCTTCGGCATTCTTCGGAGTACAGCAATTGCTGCTGCTGTCAGCTCTGGTATTTCCGGTGTTTCCAACTCCACCATTCCCGTTGCTCTGGTGCTGAAACCTTGGCTGCTGAAACCTTGTCCCCCAATTCTGTCCCAACTCTGTCGTGTCAAACTCTTCACTCTTCGAGTGTAAACGGATGGAACGTCACTACTTCTACTGGGGAAACCACTACGATTTCTACTCTACTACTGCCCTAAGTGTGAACACGCTCCTGGCGACACTATCTGGAAGATTTCCACCGACTACACCACCTACTGCCCATATGAGACCACCTTGACCATTACCAAGTGTGACATAGTGTGCCACCCAACCACCATTACTGTTACTGTCCCAACCACTTTGACTGTTGCTGGGGTTTTCATTGTTCCAGAATCTTTCGAAGATGTTGGAAATTCCACAGAACCAAGCCAAAACTAATGATTTCATATACAAACGTGTCCTCAAAAATGTTCGTCAAAAATGTTCCTCAAAAATGCTCCTCCAAAATCATCCTCAAAATTGTTCCTCAAAAATGCTCCTCCAAAATCATCCTCAAAATTGTTCCTCAAAAATGCTCCTCCAAAATCATCCTCAAAATTGTTCCTCAAAAATGCTCCTCCAAAATCATCCTCAAAATTGTTCCTCAAAAATGCTCCTCCAAAATCATCCTCAAAATTGTTCCTCAAAAATGCTCCTCCAAAATCATCCTCAAAATTGTTCCTCAAAAATGCTCCTCCAAAATCATCCTCAAAATTGTTCCTCAAAAATGCTCCTCCAAAATCATCCTCAAAATTGTTCCTCAAAAATGCTCCTCCAAAATCATCCTCAAAATTGTTCCTCAAAAATGCTCCTCCAAAATCATCCTCAAAATTGTTCCTCAAAAATGCTCCTCCAAAATCATCCTCAAAATTGTTCCTCAAAAATGCTCCTCCAAAATCATCCTCAAAATTGTTCCTCAAAAATGCTCCTCCAAAATCATCCTCAAAATTGTTCCTCAAAAATGCTCCTCCAAAATCATCCTCAAAATTGTTCCTCAAAAATGCTCCTCCAAAATCATCCTCAAAATTGTTCCTCAAAAATCTACCTCATCCAGATAATCACTACTCTTTATATATATAAGTAGTTTTCTGACAGTTGGTCAATCGATGGAAATAATCTTTTTGGAGCACATCTAAGTTAAGAATCAGAAAAAAAAAGTAAACTTCTGTGTCCCTTGTTCGACCTGAGTCCCACCTAATGAGTTATTTCCGTTTTAATGTCAGTCCAAATAGTGGTACTCGGTCCTAATATCTGTCCTCACCCTAGACTGCCCTGATCCCACACTAAGATGTTAGACTATTGAGCCAGTAGTGATAAACAGAAGTCAGTAAGTAATCGGCAATAGGTCACCGGCAGCAGGTAACAGTAAACAAAGGACAATAGTTAGAGCAGTCAATACATCAGTGAGAGGCTTTATGATCACACAGAAGTACCATTGGAGCCAAATCGGGAACGACCCACACAGCACCTTGATTCACAACTTGAAATCCATTAAACCAGCAAACCCCACATTAAGCTCAGCCAACTAATTCTTTAATGCCATTATTCCACTGATCAACCAAACAATGCAAAACTGGGATATCATCGTTTCTTTTCCTGAACGTCTCTTTTCCTGAAAAATTGACAATACATACAGTGTAGTGAGTAGGTAGTGATTAGTGAGCAGTGAATATAGTGTAGTGGGCAGTGAATATAGTGTAGTGGGCAGTGAATATAGTGTAGTGGGCAGTGAATATAGTGTAGTGGGCAGTGAATATAGTGTAGTGGGCAGTGAATATAGTGTAGTGGGCAGTGAATATAGTGTAGTGGGCAGTGAATATAGTGTAGTGGGCAGTGAATATAGTGTAGTGGGCAGTGAATATAGTGTAGTGGGCAGTGAATATAGTGTAGTGGGCAGTGAATATAGTGTAGTGGGCAGTGAATATAGTGTAGTGGGCAGTGAATATAGTGTAGTGGGCAGTGAATATAGTGTAGTGGGCAGTGAATATAGTGTAGTGGGCAGTGAATATAGTGTAGTGGGCAGTGAATATAGTGTAGTGGGCAGTGAATATAGTGTAGTGGGCAGTGAATATAGTGTAGTGGGCAGTGAATATAGTGTAGTGGGCAGTGAATATAGTGTAGTGGGCAGTGAATATAGTGTAGTGGGCAGTGAATATAGTGTAGTGGGCAGTGAATATAGTGTAGTGGGCAGTGAATATAGTGTAGTGGGCAGTGAATATAGTGTAGTGGGCAGTGAATATAGTGTAGTGGGCAGTGAATATAGTGTAGTGGGCAGTGAATATAGTGTAGTGGGCAGTGAATATAGTGTAGTGGGCAGTGAATATAGTGTAGTGGGCAGTGAATATAGTGTAGTGGGCAGTGAATATAGTGTAGTGGGCAGTGAATATAGTGTAGTGGGCAGTGAATATAGTGTAGTGGGCAGTGGCAATGAGTATAGTAAGTGGTTAAAGTGCAGTGAGTAATGAGTAGTGAGTGGTATGACTATCGTGAGTAGGTAGTGAGTAGTGAGTAGTGAGTAGTGGATATAGTGAGTAGTGACTATAGTTGTAGATTCTTTAACTCCAGCTCAGCTAGGAATGCTGGGGAATCAGGTGGCCCGTAGAGTAACCATGGTCCAAGATCCAAAAGCACTCTTCTTGCTATAAGATATGGATCTCATAGTCTCATCTAGATATGTGAACACTTCACGAGAAGTGTTCGCTTCTGAAGTAGTGTGATTCTGATTAGCACTACGAGAAGTTTTGGTGGGTCTGGTTTTGGGAGGCTTCTTGGTATGTCTCCCTCTGTAGAGATATTGGATTAGTTATCTAATGAGAGGTGTAGCGAAGGCCTCAATATATATGGGAGTCGGCCTTCACTGACCCTTGAGGGTCAACCAAGGGTGGGGAAACTGGTAGAGACGTGCCGTGCAAGCCTAGAGCGCCGTGCGCGCTCTTATTCGGTGCTATTTTCCAACAATAGTGAGTAGTGAATATAGTGAGTAGTGAATATAGTGAGTAGTGAATATAGTGAGTAGTGAATATAGTGAATATAGTGAATATAGTGAGTAGTGGATATAGTGAATATAGTGAGTAGTGGATACAGTGTTTTTCAAAACGATTCAAACCACTTTAGCAAAATTAAACAAATCAGTACACACTTAACCCCTAAAAGGATGTTGTATACAGGATAAAAAGGTGTAGATTACTTAATTTTGCAGATCGGCATTTGACTTTATTGTCAAGTATCTAGGAAGTGAGATTTGTTCTTTAGCCAAGTGTGACTTCAAGAAGGGTGAAGTCACGTTATCTACATTATCAGTCGTAGTTCCCAAAGTACTAGTCATCTTATAGGGGTGTACGTTACTTAACTCCTCATGTGCCCTTAACTTGGGCACGTTAGATGGTCCTTTCAATAGCCATGGAAAACAGACCAGCGTATAATACTGAGCACCATGGATAAAGTTCATAGTCTCAACAAGATATGTGTATACTTAAGGAGTTACACTAGAGATGTTTCTGGTGGGTCTGGCAGTAGAGGACATCTTTGTATGTTCCTCTCAGACGACATTCTGATTGATTAATTTAACACTAGGATTATGGCAAGAGTCCTAACTTATATAGTCTAGGAACTCTGCTAGACCTTCAGTCTTTTACTGGAGCCAACCCTTCAACATCTTTCATACTGGAGCCAAACCTTCATCAACATCTTTCATACTGGAGCCAACCCTTCATCAACATCTTTCATACTGGAGCCAAACCTTCATCAAGAATCACCAAAGGAAGGCGAAGCACACTCTGTACTTTCTAAGAGCGCGCCTTCCATTTCTGGAATGATCAGTCATAGCTCATTCTCAACACAAGGAAACCAGTTCAGTTCAGTTCAGTTCAGTTCCGTCCCTTTTTGACCCTTTTCGACCCTTGATTGATATTGCAAAACTTCTGTCCCAAATGTAGTACATATGAAGCAATCGTCCAGATTTCTGATTTCTGATTTCTGATTTCTGATTTCTGATTTCTGATTTCATTTCTGATTTCATTTCTGATTTCATTTCTGATTTCATTTCTGATTTCATTTCTGATTTCAAATTTAAGATTTCTGATTTCTGATTTAAGATCTCAGAATACAGTGATTTTCAAAACTATTCAAACCAGCATGACAAAATGTTTCGAACAAAGAAGACAGCATAGTTCAAACCAAATGGCGTAATGTTTCACACCAACTGTTAGTAGAATTCAATATTCTTATAGTTATTGTTAAATCCAGCTTAGACGGGGTCCTGCATATAGAGGTGTTATGAAGGCTACTCTGTCCGATCGTAATAATGGCCAGGCCATAATTGTAGACCATCATAGTACTTCATACAATAAATGATGGGCTTGCCATTGTTCTAGTGAAGAGTTTTTCGAATACCATGTTTCTCTCAAAGTTATATAAGCCGCTCCAAATCCTCTCTTTGACGAACCGTCAACGAACATAGTAACAGTTAGGTATAAATGTATCAAATAACATAACAGTATAGTAATCTAATCTCTACCAACATCTTATTCCACTCCACTTCACTCCACTTCACTCTAACTTCTTCTAATGAAGCTATGATGTACTTCTCGTGTACTTCTCGTGTGATTTTCATGTACTTCTAGAGATTATGGTGATCATGGTGATTATGTCTTAAATCTGGAGGATTGCCTCATATGGTACTACATTTGGGACAAAAGTCTTGCAGTACCAATCAAGGGTGAAAAACGGACGGAACTGAACAGAACTGGTTTCCTTGTTATCCTGTATACAACAACTTGTTAGGGGTTTCTGTGTCTTGGTTTGTTTAATTTTGTAGATTCTTCAACTCCAGCTCAGCTAGGAATGCTGGGGAATCAGGTGGCCCATAGAGTAACCATGGTTTAAGGTCCAGAGATTTCTTTTGACTGTAAGATACGGACCTCATAGTCTCATCTAGATATGTGAACACTTCACGAGAAGTGTTTACTTCAGACATGGGCGGAGCCTCAATGTCAGTACAAGGAGATCTGGTGGGTCTGGTTTTGGGAGGCTTCTTGGTATGTCACCCTAGGTAGAGATATTTGATTAGTTAACTTATGAAAGGTGTAGCGAAGGCCTCATTATATATATGGGAGCCGGCCTTCACTGAACCAAGGGTCAACAACCAAGGGTCAACCAACGGTCAACCAACGGTCAACCAACGGTCAACCAACGGTGGGGAAACTGGTAGAGACGTGCCCTAAAAGCCTAGAGTGCCGTGCGCGCTCTTATTCGGTGCTATTTTCCAACAAGGTCATAGACTGTATATAAGTACAGAGAAAGTATATAAGACAGTACATATAGTGACTAGTGACTAGTGACTAGTGAGTATAGGCTATGACTATAGTGAATGGGTGGTGAGTAGTGAGTAGTAGCTACTCTCATGAATCAAAGAGCCGGGTCAGTCTGAGGAGTACGTTCAAGAGATTCTTAGTATAGTATAGATACAGATAAGAATAGAATAGAATAGAATAGAATAGAAATTACAGAGATAAATACTTGACTTGAGGTCCAAAACTATCTGATTTCAGTTGCTCCAATTTATGGAGCCAAGAAAGTGTAAAAGTTTAACAGGGTTATGAGCCCTGAATAGCTAAATCTCTAAAATTAATGTTCCTTTAATATCTTAATCTTAATCAGAGTAAGAAAGCTTTGGAGAAGAATCAGAGGCCAGGTTAATACTTTTGGGTATAAAAGAGTAACCACCAGATATTGTGCTAAATATTGTGCTAAGAGAATGCAATGTATGTGCATCGCTGAACACTTCCAGACTAAATGGAGCTGGGTTTTAGAACTTGGCAGTTCAGAGTTTGTTTTAGTGGACTTGTTTTACTTTATATCCCTTATGAAGAAATGTATTGCTACGATACTAAAACGATCATTAAGAAAAGAGCTTGCAATTGTAACGACGAGGACAATGTACCGGAATTTGCCAAGAAGGTGTTCCCCTTTGGAGTGGACTTGACTTCTGTGATCAATTCGGAGAAGTTTGGTTTACTAGTCATTTTTTTGGTTACTTGGTTACTTGGTTACTTGGTTACTTGGTTACTTGGTTACTTGGTTACTTGGTTACTTGGTTACTTGGTTTAAGATATATTCATAAAAATTCTTACGTCATTTTTTGCGGTCACTGGAATCCGTCCCTGGAGATCATGACTTACCGGAGATATTTGGGTGACACCAAAGAGCATAACAATTACTGCCTCTATCTATTGCACTGTAGTGATCGTGTAGTGATCGTGTACTGATAGTGTACTGATAGGTACTGATAGGTACTGATAGTGTAGTGATAGGTACTGATAGGTACTGATAGGTACTGATAGGTACTGATAGTGTACTGATAATGTACTAATAATTGTTAGATCCGCCATAGGCAAGACCCTGCCTATGAAGGTATTATGAAGCGTCTCAGTGGACGCTGGACCGAAATTGCTGCCGATCTTACCACTGGTCTACCAAGTGCTACTTTTCGCAACCGTTCCGTCAATGCTATCCTCACAATTGTCGACAAGTTTTCCAAACGCGTTTATTTTTACCCGGTGCTGACGGCTTTTTCTGCTAAAACCATGGTTGACATACTCGCTTACGACTATTTTCCGCTCCACGGTCTCTCGACTTCCATTCAAACAGATCGGGGACCTCAGTTCACAAGCGATATGTTCCAGAGTGCCATGACTCTTTTTCGTGTGGACTCTCACCTTTCAGTCACTCAACATCAGCCATCAAACGGCTGTGTTGAAAATCGGAACAAATTGATTGTAAACTATCTTCGTTTTTACAACCAACACAACCAACACAACCAACACAACCAAGACTGGCCGTCTCTCCTAGCCGTGGGAGAAATATGTACTCAATGCTCAACCTTCTACGTCGCTTCAAGGTAAATCGCCTTTTGAATTGGATCTCGGATATGTTCCATCATCACCATTACATTTTGAATTTTCTGTTCCAATTCAGCACCTTAACCGTGACTCAGTGGACATTGCAGAAACACTCAATCGCGTATACACGGCAGCGATCGCGGCTCACCAGGCCTCCTTCGATAAAGCTAAGACTTATTTAATATAAAGGCAGCAACGTTTTGCACATTAGCCAAACTACGCTTACTGAAGACAATTCCTGAACACAATTCCTGAACACAATTCCTGAACACAATTCCCGAACACAATTCCTGAACACAATTTCTGAAGAATACTTTACTCCACTCCCTACCGATGTCGGCCTCAAACGTTATAAGGACGGATCCGAACTAGTCGAGGTAGAAGAGATCACAGGACGTAAAAAGGTAAGCCGCGACTATAATCTAACGGTTCGCTGTCCAAGCCATCATTGTACGAAGTACTATGATCGTGATACGGGCTTTGCAATGGTCATGATTGTACTATGAAGCCTCTCAGTCCAGTTGTCCAAGCCATCATTGTACGAAGCACTATGATGGCGTGATACAGACTTTGCTATGGCCATCATAGTACTTCGTACAAGGTTTTCGAAGTCACGTTTCTCTCAAAGTTATATGAACCACTCCGGTTCCTCTCTTTGAGAAACCATCAACGAATACAAGATTATTTTAACACACGTTATAAAAAACATAACATTATCACTTTTTTATGTAGAACTACTTCACTACTTTACATCACCCTATACTACTCTATGCTCTACACTACTCTATGCTCTACACTACTCTATGCTCTACACTACTCTATGCTCTACACTACTCTATGCTCTACACTACTCTATGCTCTACACTACTCTATGCTCTACACTACTCTATGCTCTACACTACTCTATGCTCTACACTACTCTATGCTCTACACTACTCTATGCTCTACACTACTCTATGCTCTACACTACTCTATGCTCTACACTACTCTATGCTCTACACTACTCTATGCTCTACACTACTCTATGCTCTACACTACTCTATGCTCTACACTACTCTATGCTCTACACTACTCTATGCTCTACACTACTCTATGCTCTACACTACTCTATGCTCTACACTACTCTATGCTCTACACTACTCTATGCTCTACACTACTCTATGCTCTACACTACTCTATGCTCTACACTACTCTATGCTCTACACTACTCTATGCTCTACACTACTCTATGCTCTACACTACTCTATGCTCTACACTACTCTATGCTCTACACTGCTCTATACTATACCAGACTAGAGTGTACTATTATACCACAGTTGATAGATTCTGTAATGGGTAGTGCTTTGCCTATACAGAGATTGAGCTAATGTGCCCAGTTAATCGGGAACCGATGGTACTAGGCCCCTTTGGGGTCACCGTTACTAGGCCCCTTCGGCTACGTTCCGGCAGAATACTTAATGGTGGCGATTCCTCTTCTTGAAGAATCATCAATGAATATAGTCTCGATTAGGTAATAAACGTGCCTACAAGAATCTAACACTAGGCTACACTACACTACACTGTACTAGAATATACTATAGTACTACCACTTCTTTACACTACACTACACTACACTACTATACCTATATACCACAGTGGCTATACTCTACACTACTCTGCTACCACTCTCTACTACTACTTTCTACTAGAATAAGCTATAGTACTACCACTTCATTCCTTTATACAGTTTTATCTGTTAGATCCGCCATAGACAGGATCCTGGCTATGAAGGTATTATGAAGACTCCCAGTCCAGTTGTCCAAGCCATCATTGTACGAAGTACTAGCCATCATTGTACTAGCCATCATTGTACGAAGTACTAGCGTGATACGGACTTTGCAGTGGCCATCATAGTACTTCGTGGCGTGATAAGAAATTGCATTGTAGGCTAGTACAATGATGGCTACCATTGTTCTGGTGGAGAGTTTTTCGAAGTCACGTTTCTCTCAAAGTATATAAACCACTTCGGTTCCTCTCATTGAGAAACCATCAACGAGTACAAGTTTAGGTTGAAACACGTTATAAAGACCATAACACTGACTATATACTGACTAAATACTCACTACATAGCACATCAGAAGAACCATTTCTTAAGTAATGATGGAGCTTTCCATAATGGGTAATTCAGTGGTTACTTAGTAGTCCTCAATCTCTTTTAGTTCTGGAACTCTATTGGTTTCAGTGTTTCTAGTACTCCATAGGAGTTAGTAGTAGCTGTAGTAGTTCTAGTACTCTACTCTAGTACTCTACTCTAGTATTCCAGTAGCTCATAGTAATAGTAGTTCTAGTAGTTCTAGTAGCTCATGTAGAAATAGGGGAAAACCTCATAGTTGTTCATATGATGACACGTACCCTGAACTTTTCCAGCTTTTCCAGCTTTTCCAGCTTTTCTAGCTTTTCTAGCTTTTCTAGCTTTTCGAGATATTCGAGATATTCGACCGGCTCAGAGCTCAAAAATGAAACTTTCAAGAGCCACGGTCTCTCCTTGGAGCTTTCCAACGTGGACGACCACATATTCAACACATACTGACTAGTACTAGAATGCTTTTGCTGGAATGTATCTGCTCATTGAATATACTATACTTATATGACTATTATCATCCTAGGACTCTGACACTCATAGGACTCTGACACTCATATAGGACTGACACTCATATAGGACTCTGACACTCATATAGGACTGACACTCATATAGGATTCTGACACTCATATAGGACTGACACTCATATAGAATTCTGACACTCATATAGGACTCTGACACTCATACAGGACTGACACTCATATAGGACTCTGACACTCATATAGGACTCTGACACTCATATAGGTCTGACACTCATATAGGACTCTGACACTCATATAGGACTGACACTCATATAGGACTCTGACACTCATATAGGACTGACACTCATATAGGACTCTGACACTCATATAGGACTGACACTCATATAGGACTCTGACACTCATATAGGACTGACACTCATATAGGACTCTGACACTCATATAGGACTGACACTCATATAGGACTCTGACACTCATATAGGACTGACACTCATATAGGACTCTGACACTCATATAGGACTGACACTCATATAGGACTCTGACACTCATATAGGACTGACACTCATATAGGACTCTGACACTCATATAGGACTGACACTCATATAGGACTCTGACACTCATATAGGACTGACACTCATATAGGACTCTGACACTCATATAGGACTGACACTCATATAGGACTCTGACACTCATATAGGACTGACACTCATATAGGACTCTGACACTCATATAGGACTGACACTCATATAGGACTCTGACACTCATATAGGACTGACACTCATATAGGACTCTGACACTCATATAGGACTGACACTCATATAGGACTCTGACACTCATATAGGACTGACACTCATATAGGACTCTGACACTCATATAGGACTGACACTCATATAGGACTCTGACACTCATATAGGACTGACACTCATATAGGACTCTGACACTCATATAGGACTGACACTCATATAGGACTCTGACACTCATATAGGACTGACACTCATATAGGACTCTGACACTCTGTACCATAGATTAACCATGGTGTAATGTCCAGTGGACCATTTCTGAAAAACGCTGTCCTCATAGTCTTGTCAAGATATGTAAATACACTTCAGGAAAAGTGTTTACTTCAAGAGAAGAAGAAGAAGAAGAAGAAGATGTGGAGTTTTCAATATCCAATGGAGTATTGGTGGGTCTGGCTTTAGGAGTAGGAGGTATCTTGGTATTCCCCAGACACATGATATTTGATGAAGTTCTTAGGTGAATCCCGTTTGGTTCCCACCTCCAAGGCCTCGGACACTGAGTATACGGTGTTCAAGCTTTCGGAGAAGACGTATGCTGACAACCCGTATGGGGTATCGTTGCACTCTGTAATGACCTCAGTTCTGAGGTGAATCCCGTTTGTTGGGGGGATCCTTGTCCAGAGTGTTCTTGTCTGAGGCTTCGCGAGCAGATGAACTGTTTTGACTTTGTTCCCGTTTCACAGCACCCGGTTTGAGGAGAGACAACAATTTGCAAAACTTAAGCTGGGCAATGAAATCCTGAGTAGCATGAATCCTGTGTAGCATGTATCATATTGCCTTTATTGTTGGCAAAAGCTTTGTAGACACGTAAGAAAATGTCCTCGTTTTGTGGATGAACACGTTTGAACAAGAGGGAGTAAATTGTAATACAAATCGCTGCCCGTTATTGATTGTGGGGTGACACAAAATTTCACGAACGGTATAAGATCTCCCTCAAGAACCACCTTGAGTTGACGCTCGTAAAGAGCTTTGCCCCACGACACGCTATCGCATTTGATTTCACTCTGTGGAACCATGACCGTGTCCATAAAGTATTTGTTAAGGACCGTAAGAGGGTAACGGGAATGGTCAGGGCAGCAGATCATAATAATTTGGCCAAACTGAGTATCAAGGGTTAATTGCAATTGAGTAATGTCAGAGTCATTACCCGATACATGTCCATGGAAGCCTTCAGGGGTCGTTTTGCAGTGTATTTGGTGGGTCACGGAGAGTCCAGCAAAGTATTCAACGACGAGAAGGTAAAGTTCAGGCGTTCTGGTGCCATCAATAACGCTAATTGGGACAGGGAGTATCGTTTTATGATCCGTTAAGCTGATAACCATCTTAGGACTCTGACACTCATACTAGGACTTTGATTTTCATACACTAGGAGATCATGCAGGAACAGGCGAAGTCATATTGAAACTTTTCAGTAGAGTCGAGAATCAGGGACTTCTTCATGAACTTCTTCAGTAAATTCTTCAGTAAATTCTTCGATAATTCTTGATTTCGATGGTGTTTAATTCCGAATAATCAACTCAGATTTACCTTGTGTGCAGACCACGTTGTGTTTTGTATGAAAGGTAATTTGAACTCTCCAGCTAGGCCATAGGTTGAACATTCTATGTGATTCCTTGGAAATATCACATGGCCCAACACTGGAAATGATCTCTGGGTGTATTATGATGCCCCATGTAATGAGCTACCATCCAGAGCAATATGGGCCCATCTAATCTTCCATCAGCCCACTTTTTAATATCAGACACACTTCTAGTAATTCGGTGTCAGTGTCTGTTATAGTCAAGACTACAACTATTCCTCAAACGCAATCGACAGTCGTCCCGATTCCGAAGACCGACCCAGATTATTCAGTAAGCATCAAGACATTGTGTCTTTTCAACAAGGTCAAGAGAGAATTGGGAGTTTAGATAACTCTTGTGTCGACGAAGACGACGGACTGTTTGCGTCAAACTGGGATCGCCAAACTGGAATCGTCAAACTGAATCGTCAAACTGAAATCGAAATCTAGTACAACGAGTGTGCAGGCCACATTGTTGTGAAGAAACAGTCCAAGTCCTTAGTAAACATCAGTACCTCCACACTAATTCATATTTGTAGGTCTGGTGTCGGGAGAAATCTTGATCTTGGTATGTCCCCTCTGTTGGCATTTCGGTACCCTTGAATATTGGCGTCTTTGGTATTGGGGTTAGCCTTCACATGACCAACATCACGTGACTGAATGCAGTGCTAAAGAGACTAAAGAGACCGCCAATTGTTGTTTCTCAACACCCCCATGACCTGTTCATAGTATGACACTGCACTCTCTTTCCCACATCCTCGCTCAGCTTGACCAAGTACTAGGCTCCCAATTCCAGAATCGGCACCTTGAGCCATCTTGATTTGCAACTCATCGGCATCGGCAAGGTAGTAAGAAGTCACACCGAATCTATCCAAGGCAATTTGCTTAATGGCAGAACGCATAGTGTCACCATTAGCATTGGCTTGAGATCTAGCAGCATCCTCTCCACATTCTCCAGTGTTGGATTTACCTTCCAATCTGTTCATTGCAACGGCAACAGTGGAGTGAGACTCCATGGAGAGATGGAACCATAGGACATGGCACCAGTGAAGAATCTTCTGACAATCTCAGTCCATGGCTTGACCTGGTCGATATGAACAGGAGTGGCATTCTCGTAGTCGAAGTCCACTAACCCTCTCAAGGTACAGTTTTTGATGGCCTCGTACTCCTTCTTGGAGTATGCCTCGTATGCCTTCTCGTTCTTGTTTTTGAAAGCATCTTGCATAGAAGCAATGGCAGCAGGGTCATTGACTTTCTTCTCTCCACCCTCTCCAGTGGTACTCATCGGTCTCAAGAGGGCCCATTGGTTAGAATTAACACCTGATGTATGAGCAGATGAGCACATTTCTAACACTAGGAGGAAACTGTCGCTAGGAGAATTATTCAAGCCAATATGACTTGGCCTATAAGAAGGGGTAATCCTTGTCATTGAGACGAGGCGGAAAAGTGAAACTGTCACAGCGCCCCCAAGTTGAGTTTATAGGAATCTAGCAAACATTATCACCGCTCCACAATTGTAGGCGTAAAGCATTAAGCGTAGCACGTAGTACTTTGACTCTGTATGTTGACAGTCGTCGATGTCGTTTGGTTGAGTGCAGTGACAGTTGAGAAGAGTATGCAGCAGTATAACGTAGATGGTCACCATGGACATCAAGTAGAGACCATATGACACTTTCTGGAATATCCATGAATCCATAGAAGTCAACCATAGAGTCAACCATAGAGTCAACCATAGAGTCAACCATAGAGTCAACCATAGAGTCAACCATAGAGTCAACCATAGAGTCAACCATAGATAGTAAGAATAGCCATGGATCGTACCACTCCAATGTAGTATATTTCTGTCTTTTAACTGTACAGTCAGAAAGGTTTGTGGATCAATATGGGGCTAATAGGCTTGAAAACTCTATTTTCCTGCATATAGAGCATTCTCATATGGTATAATATAATGAAGATATAGGGTTCACCGATCCCCATACTGATCCATAATAAATCCCACATCTACCCATACCTTATCTTCTGATCAAAGAAACACTAATCCAACAACACTGAAAATCCGTCTCTTTGATCCAAATTGTCTGGGGAATCCAGTGGCAGGCCGAACGTGGGGAACGTGGGCGGGTCACGTGCGCGGATCATGGCTGGCCTTGATAGTGGCCTCATGGCTAGCCTCGTGGCTCGCCCGATCGGCCGCGAGATCCGTGTCCGACCCCGTGGCCCATCTGCCCCCGGAACTCGTCTCTCGCGCGTGCTCACGTGGGCTTGACTCACTTGCGGGGGTAGCAGGGGTAGCGCCGCGCATTGCTCCAGCAACCAGCACCCCTCACCACCTCCGTACACCACCAGGCTGTAAATCCAACATCACAACCATACTAATAAACCACCTAATCTAGTAACCGAGTCTCTGTAACAGTATCAAAATATTATGCTATGTCTTAGTGTCTTAAACGATCACCAATCTGTAGCTTGGGCCATGTAGAAGGTGGGTGGCGCCACCTAAGTATATATAGGGGAAGGGGATGTAGAGCATATGTAGGGGGACGGAAGTAGGAGCGGACACTAATGCGAAGGTGTTTCAAGTATGAAACATGTATTTGTGTAGCCAAGGTGTTGAGTTGTATAAAGATCCGGATCCACCCAAGTTTTCCCTCTTTCAAACCCAAATTTTACCCAAATTTCCTGCCCACTGAAAATCCCATTATTCACCTTTGTTTTTCCTCAGGGTGCCATTTTTCAGAGTTTCTTATTCAAGAGCAGTTTTCAGGGTTGCATTATTATGAGAATGGCATTTTTCAAGCCTGGATTTCTTGATTCTGCAAAATATTTTTTTGGTTGTTAGATTACAAATCATTGATGAATCATGAAATGAAATCTGGGATTGTTAGTCGAATGTGATACCATACTTTTTTTTTTATTGACTATTTATTATTGACTATTTATTATTGGTTTTTAACTATTGACTCTTGGTTTTGGGATTGACTCTTGGTTGCTTAAACATGAAACGGTGTCCTACTCTTAGTTTAAATTCTTCTTTTGACTTTGGCGCTTCTTTTTTTCCTGTGATCTTACTAATGCTTTACCGATAATAATGACTTGGCAGGGAATGGAGGCTGCGGCTAAATTGCGCGTCGGCAAAGCCTGCGCATAGGCGCGACGCAACCTCGGTTTGCTCATGTCGGTTAGCTCTAAATCATGTCACTTCGGTTTTTTATGCTCATTTATGGTTTTTCATGCTCATTCTTGTTTTTTTTTTTTATTTTCTCGGGTAATTTTAACACGCTTCGGTTACTGCCATCCCGGCTGAGCATCTCCAAATCGGGAAATGCCTATTCGGACCCGGCTGATTTTGCTGCTTTGAACCGCTGATCTAACTGATTACTCTGTTTCAGTTTGTGGCTGCTTCTGGCTGTGTGTTTCTGCTTTGTTGTCGGATTTGTTGTCTGATTTGTCTGCTTCCTATTTGGGACAGTTGCAAAAGCTTGCTTCGCGCTACGCTTCGTAATGCCATCTATATTTACCTTCTATATACCCATGAGCTTTATACTCTAACGGCGCCGTCACCAATCCGGAGATGGCCAGCATGTCCGTTCCCTATTTCATTGAACGACAATCGGATCATCGATCTGATTTCGTGTCAAACCCAGCCAATCGGAACCTGTTGATTCTTTTATCTGAATCTGTTGCCAAATTGACTGCTTCCCTTTCTTGATATTCGTAATTTGTTTCATAATTTTTCGTTCTTTTTGATATTTTCTTATTTTGTATTTTCTTTTCTGTTTTTTTTTTTCCTACATCACCCCAGTCAACCATAAGCGGTAGTTCTGCGACGTGGACGATAGCAGCGGCAACTGCGTCACAGGCAGGCTGAGCGAGTAGTTCAACGAGAAATCAAGGAGACCCTTGGTATCGCTGTAGCTGACAGGAAGCACCAAAGGCGAGGCACTGGGCTCGGCCAAGCCAGGCGCCGAGTGCTGGTACAACGAGGGCGTGAGCAAGGGTGACGCCATATCCGTGGTGGCAGGCGACTGGGCAAGCTTGTGGGCGCTGTTCTCGTCTTTTTCCTTGCATGCGTTGGAGCAGTACACTGAGTTGTGGCTGCACAACTGATCACACGAAAGGCAATAGCTATTGAAGGCGTCGGAATCCATGTTGTAAATCGTAATAATTGTATGTGAAAGATAGATCAGAAGATCGTGGTTGATGAGAATCGAGTTGTAAAGGGTTGTGCAAAGTTGTGAAAAGTCGTGATAACTTTTTGGTAACTTGAGTGGTTGTTGTTGATTGGTTGTAAATGCGAGAAGTTAATTGTTGGTGATTTGAAGATTGGTGGTTGGTGGTTGGTGGATGTTGATTTGGTGGATGGTGAGTTTGTTGTTCGTGATTTGGCTAATGAGGCTAATGAGGATGGAAATAAGGATATTGCTATGTATTGACGTTTGGAACAACAGCGGGAGGAGCCGTGGGAAAAAAGAGGTGGAGAGAGAAAAAGTGGAGAGAGCAGGATTATATATGAGGTGTGGTGCAAGTCACGTTTTATTTATAGAAGATCTAGATGAGCAAGGTGCCACAACCGGGGTAGCGTTGGGCCCGCCGTACATCCGTCACCACGTCTGCACCCTCGGAACTCGCAGGGGTGCGGGTGGCCCTGCGCAGGCCAGGTGTGCGCGCGTAAAGCGCCTGCTTTGGGCCACAAACTCCGCCACTTCCGAGGGCGGCCGGCCCGCCTGTGGCTTTGCGCGCCCTCGACTTCCCGTCGTAACCACTGTTAGCCCGCAACTGCAAAACATGTCTCCCCTCAACCACCCGCATGCGCCACGTGCACAGCCAACCCCGACCCTCGTACCCCCGGCACTCAACCGCCCTCGCCCTCGCACCCGCACCCGCACCTCAACCACCGGCACCTCACCACCGGCACCTCACCACCGGCACCTCACCACCGGCACCTCAACCGCACCTCAGGTGTATTTGCCAAGACTCATCCCGGCAGTGTACCTATTCCGGAAGTGTAATTATTCCGGCAGTGTACCGTTGTTGACGGTGTGCTTGCAGACTGTGCTTGTCGACACTTGTCGACCGTGTGCTTGTCGACCGTAAGCCTCGCCTCGTATTGACGACTACGTCGTTGCCCCTATTGCAAATGAGTTCGTACCGGCCATGAATAGACTAAAGGCGGCGCAGTTGTAAATCCGCGATCCCCTCAACAATGCACCTATTGATTGACATCTAATCCAGACATTCCCATTCTCTTCCATTCTCTTCCATTCTCTAGCCTATTCTCTTATTTTAGCCATTGATGCCTTCATACATTCCTTCATACACCCATTGATTCTTTTTAGTCCATTCTGGGTTTATTGACGTCACGTGGCACAATGTCCTAATCACCTTATCCTTCCCCTCCTCCTTCCTCCCTCCTACCTTCTCCCTTCTCCCTTCTCCCTTCTCCCTCTCACCCATATGCCTCAATGTCTCTATTCTCACCCTCACCTGCTTCCTCCTCACTCCTGTACCATCCTCACCCCCTATTCCTCACTCTGTTACCCCCTATCTCATTCCCTCATCCTCTCATTTCTTCATCCCTATCTCAATACCCCTATCATACCATGGTTCTAGAACGGAATTCTAGATTCCCGTCTTCCAGTTCTATTCCAGTTCTATTCTAGAACCTTCCTTCATTCCTTCACCTGGACCCTCCTTCATCTGGACTCTCCTTCATCTGGTTCCTCCTTCATTCCTTCATCTAGTTCCCTCCTTCATCTAGAACATCCCGTATCTAGAACATTCTTTATTCCTTCATCTGGAACATCCTTCGCCTAGAACATCCCCTTCGTCACTCTGGATCCTTTAATTCTAGACTGGTGTTGTGATGTTCTAGATCATGAAGGATGCAGAATGACAGGGCATTGGCGCCTATGTGGAAAGGGGAGCCTGGCGCAGACCTACAATTACAGCCATTCCGATCACGGGTGCACAGTATGGTACAGGGATTACAGGGACGGTACAGAGGTGATCAGAGAGGGTGCGAATAGGGTAATGGAGTGCATTCAGTATAGCAGAGACCGGCACAGCAGAGAGCGGTGCACAACTGAAGGCTCAACAATGTGGGTCTAGATTCGGGGTCTCCGCCCCAACATCTGCTGGTCACATGGCCTACCCCTATTAGTCTCCCTTCAACCCCCATCCATCCCCATTCATACCGATTCATGACCATCCCTATTCATACCTACCCATCAATACACCCATAATAGTAATAGTACCATACTATTACATAAGTGGAATATTGGTGGTAGTGTTGGTTGTTAGTGTTGGTGATGGTTGTTAGTGGTAGTGGCAATTAGTGGTGGTGGTGGTTGTCAGTGGTGGTGGTGGTGGCAATTAGCGGTGGCAATTAGTGGTGGCAATAAGTGGTAATACCGATGTTTAATCTGTTTGAGGGTGAGTACAGATACGTGGACAATATGGCTGTTTGTCGTGTTCCTGCATCGCGACGCTTTACGCTTTACGCTTCACGCTTCACGCTTTACGCTGTGCGCTGTGCGCTGTACGTTTTACGCTTTACGCTGTGCGCTGTGCGCTGTACGCTGTACGCTTCCCGGTTGCAACACTCCATTACTACACCTACCCGGCTACATTACACGGTATCCCAATTCAACGTACCATACATTACTATTGCTCACTACCTACACTACCATTTACATGGTAATTTTACATGCCTATACTACCGTACATTAACGCTAACCATTGAGGTATTACGCTAATATTACCTCACGATCCCGGCTACAGTTCCACTGTGAAGAAGCTTGGCATCCTGTGAATGTACGGTATATGCTTTGGGTCTGCTTTGGGTCCGCTTCGGGGTTATGCTTCGGCTCTATGCTTCGGCTCCATGCTTCGGCTCCATGCTTCGGCTCCATGCTTCGGCTCCATGCTTCGGCTCCATGCTTCGGCTCCATGCTTCGGCTCCATGCTTCGGCTCCATGCTTCGGCTCCATGCTTCGGCTCCATGCTTCGGCTCCATGCTTCGGCTCCATGCTTCGGCTCCATGCTTCGGCTCCATGCTTCGGCTCCATGCTTCGGCTCCATGCTTCGGCTCCATGCTTCGGCTCCATGCTTCGGCTCCATGCTTCGGCTCCATGCTTCGGCTCCATGCTTCGGCTCCATGCTTCGGCTCCATGCTTCGGCTCCATGCTTCGGCTCCATGCTTCGGCTCCATGCTTCGGCTCCATGCTTCGGCTCCATGCTTCGGCTCCATGCTTCGGCTCCATGCTTCGGCTCCATGCTTCGGCTCCATGCTTCGGCTCCATGCTTCGGCTCCATGCTTCGGCTCCATGCTTCGGCTCCATGCTTCGGCTCCATGCTTCGGCTCCATGCTTCGGCTCCATGCTTCGGCTCCATGCTTCGGCTCCATGCTTCGGCTCCATGCTTCGGCTCCATGCTTCGGCTCCATGCTTCGGCTCCATGCTTCGGCTCCATGCTTCGGCTCCATGCTTTGGGTATATGCTTCGGGTTTATGCTTCTGTATGGAGGAAGTATGGAGAGAGTGTGTGTAGGTAGAGAGGGGATGGAGAATAAGGTATGGAGTAACGTATGGAGTGAGAGTATATAGAGACGCTATGGAGTGGGCAAGTAGGGAGAGGGGAGGGAGAGAGGACTGAAAGAGTAGAGTGTATTGGGTCTAGAATGTTGGTGCGTAAATCATAGGGGGTAAATCATAGGGGGTAAATCGTAAGGGGTAAATCATAAAGGGTACGGAGTAGGTGTAAGCCCGGGAGATCGAATCTGAATTGTTGTTGTATTGGATCAGTCTGGGGGCAGGCCTTTCCGAGGGCATTGTTGGCGTGGCAGAGTCAGTTTTGTGTTGGTGGCACCTGCACCGTGTCCATTATGCGTGTTTCAGAGAATGGGTCGGATCGCGCGTTCCGAGGGGCCCGTGGCTCACTTCCGGGGGGGGGGACTGCTGGTGCCGGTCTATTGGTGTGGTGTATTGATGTGGTGTATTGATGTGGTGTATTGATGTGGTGTATTGATGTATTGGTGTATTACCGTGGTGGTATATGTATTGGTGTATTGGGGCCCGTGTACCGGGAGCACGTTTCCTGCTCTATCGCATTATGGCTCAATACCGGGGGCACGTTGCTACTCTGAACTGAACCGGGGGCACGTTGCTACTCTGAACTAAATCGGGAGCACGTTCGCAATATGCCAATTTTTCCCACCCCCGGGTCTATTTTCGCGTTTTATGTTTGCGCATCCCCTCCCGACTTCCGAGGGCACACTGCATAACCTGCCCTTCTTGTGTGCATATCCTCCCGGATTGTGTACACACCCTCCCCTATTGTCTAACCCCTTTACAACACAGATTAACCTTCTGCACCGGCCACCGATATACTTTTCCTGAGTCCAGGGAAATGCGCTGTACTGGGGCAAAGGGTATTGCCTATTTGGGATTCTGAAACACCCATGCATGGTTGTGCGTCCCAACGCCAACTTTGCGCGGCAATCATTTGTCATTTGCGCGCGCAACCAGGCTCAGGAAAACCCACAACTTCCCTTTGGAAAAAGGATTTTGCTCATCTTGAGCCGAGCCTCTTTTCTGGCTTTATGCCGGCTTCTGAACATGGATCAGTTTGTTGATGACATATCCCGCGTATGCAGTCTGAAACACTACTGAAACCACATCGAAACAGACAAACACCACTGAAACCACTGTGAAACCACTGTGAAACACTTCTGAAACACTTCTGAAACACTACTAAAAACACTACTGATACACCCAGCGGTGCCACTAAACATTCCAGTCCACAACTTTTTGATAGCTTCAACTCTGAGCTTCAACTCTGAGCGTCAACTCTGAGATTCAAGTCTGAGATTCAAGTCTGAAACATGGATGAAACAATCGCCGGCTTCCCCTGTGGACCATATCGAAATAGGCGAGAGAAACGGCCTCCTGGTTTAATGCAAAACACTGTGAACTGTGGCTCAACCTATGCTGCATGCACCGGAGCATCGCTTGTCGACGCTGTACATTGTCTAATGCGTCGCCTGCATGTAATTGCTTCTATCCCGTTCTCTAACGTTCTATACATGATTTTGGCAACGCTCATAACCTGCATCAACGGCGCCAGGGCTTAGATTTTTTTGCCCATGGCTACGGTTGTGACATATGCACCTCGCTAATCCTTGATATTTGTGCTCGTCTAAAGTGTCCAGACCTTTCTGTTCCTGCCTGATCTGTCCGTCTGATCTGTCCCTGTCTACACGTCACGTGTTCTCTAATGTCACGTGTCCATACTACCTGGATCACCTGCCTTTTATCACGCTCCATTTATCACGTGCCTTGCACCAGGCCACCCTATCACCTCCCACCATACCGCCACCTCCCTCCACCTCTCCCGCTAGACCACTCTATGTGACCACATCTTTACAGTTGCAAGACTACTTACCAAGCACCACTACTAATCTTACTGATTACTACTACTCCCTTCTGACTACTTATTACCTAATCATGACTTTGCATTGACTTACTAACTATAGACTACTACTAACAACCTACTGAATTATGAATCACTACTACTAACTGCTCACTAAAGTACTCACCTTCTTTCTACACTACTGCTACTACTGACTACTCACTACTGCTACTGCTACTACTGCTACTGCTACTACTGCTACTGCTACTACTGCTACTGCTACTACTGCTACTGCTACTACTGCTACTGCTACTACTGCTACTGCTACTACTGCTACTGCTACTACTGCTACTGCTACTACTGCTACTGCTACTACTGCTACTGCTACTACTGCTACTGCTACTACTGCTACTGCTACTACTGCTACTGCTACTACTGCTACTGCTACTACTGCTACTGCTACTACTGCTACTGCTACTACTGCTACTGCTACTACTGCTACTGCTACTACTGCTACTGCTACTACTGCTACTGCTACTACTGCTACTGCTACTACTGCTACTGCTACTACTGCTACTGCTACTACTGCTACTGCTACTACTGCTACTGCTACTACTGCTACTGCTACTACTGCTACTGCTACTACTGCTACTGCTACTACTGCTACTGCTACTACTGCTACTGCTACTACTGCTACTGCTACTACTGCTACTGCTACTACTGCTACTGCTACTACTGCTACTGCTACTACTGCTACTGCTACTACTGCTACTGCTACTACTGCTACTGCTACTACTGCTACTGCTACTACTGCTACTGCTACTACTGCTACTGCTACTACTGCTACTGCTACTACTGCTACTGCTACTACTGCTACTGCTACTACTGCTACTGCTACTACTGCTACTGCTACTACTGCTACTGCTACTACTGCTACTGCTACTACTGCTACTGCTACTACTGCTACTGCTACTACTGCTACTGCTACTACTGCTACTACTACTTACTTTTTACTAATCACTACTGACTATTACTATTGACTACTGACTACTCACTATTACTACTTACTTTTGACTGACTACTGAATGACTGACTACTGACTGACTGACTACTTACTTTTGACTGACTACTTACTACTGACTACTGACTGACTGACTACTGACTGACTGACTACTGACTGACTGACTACTGACTGACTATAGTGTTTGCCGATACTACATTATTCGGTATGAGACAGTAACCCACTGTGCTGTGTACATGGACTGGTGCCATGGAGTAATGTCTTTGTTTTGATTGTGAGGGATCTGGAGGGATCTAGAAGGCTAGTGTCTTGCCAATGGTCTTGAGTATCAAGTATACTGATAGTAATCCCGGTACCTCAGTAGTAAATTTCTTCCTGTGATTTGTTTGGTTCTTGAACTTAAAGTAGTAGTTGAGTGGTATATTTCTGCTAGAGTATATAATGGAGATGCTATTTGGAGGAGATAAAAGAAGCAGAAAAAGACAAACCTGACAAACCTGACACAAACTGATATGAGACTCCGTCTTACCACCACCACCACTACTACTCACTATTACTACTGACTACTGACTCATGACTACTACTACTGACTACTACCACGTTACTATTACCACAGTTACTGCTTCTTGCTACTGACTACTGCTACTGACTACTGACTATCACTATTTGCTCGTGACTACTGACCGTTCACTACTGACTACTGACTAATGACTACTGACTACTGACTAATGACTACTAGATCCATCATAGGCAGGACACTACCTATTGAGGTATTTTTGTTGGAGTTTGGAATTCCTAGGTCCATAATTTCTGCTACTGTTCTGTATTAGGATATCCGTGAAATCCTGGCTACTCGTGATACCGCTCAACCTAGAGTGGAATCCCCTCTATATAATATACCTTTTCGCCCTGGACTCCTTATTCATGCACCGGGCTTGTTAATCCATTTTCTGAAGTTAAATCTGATTCCCCCTGACAACCAAGACCCAGTTACAATACTAGTTTGCACTCATGCATTCCTCGGAACCTTATAGAGGCTTGTCCAATTCCGTTGTACTGCAGATAATATATTACCTGCACACACGAGTCAGCACATCCCACATGTTCAACACTTCTCGTGTGTTCTCGTGTGTTCTAATGTGTTCCAAGGTTGGAACGATTTCTTAGTCTCCAGTACATTACTTACAGACACATGGAAAGACTAAACCTTCCAATTTTCACCCACCTTTCTCGCAGTCGAACTCATCATAGTGTAATGTCTAGTGTCTAATGTCTATACTGTTAACGCTAAATGCTTTGTGCCTGCAATTGTGGAAAGGTGATAACGTTTGTTAGATTCCTATAAACTCAACCTGGGGTCGCCGTCACAGATTTACTTATCCGGCCTTTCTTAATGACGCGGATTCCCCTTACTTCTAGGACAAACCATATTGGCCTGCATATAAGCCGCATATGCAGGTTGTCTTAAATAATCCACCTAGCGGTAATTTTCCTCCTAGCGACCATTTCCTCCTTGTGCTAGAAATGTGCTCATCTGATCTCCTCTATTCACGTTCCGATAGGACATGTGAACCTGAACTTTGCTCACGTTCCGGTGGGACACGTGATCATGAGGTATAGATGTCCCACAAGTTCAACATATACTACGGTAGTTTACTGTACCATACTACTATACTATACTGTGAGACATGGAATCTACTTGACTGAGTACAGGATTCTAAATGAGTCTAGACGTGAGGACAAGGATCTACTTGGCATGAGGATAAGGATCTACTCCACATGAGCACGGGTTGCTGATGACTACGAGTTTCCAATGAATAGGAGTTTCCTATTATGAAACAACACGAGTTGCTTATCGTTGCTTATCATGAAATAAGGTAACTCCAGACATAAGGAAAGAACAGAGACTTATCATCCTTCCAGATATAAAAAGGGGGCATAAGCCCAGTTATGAAACAGGCCAGAAGTCCACTTACTTAAGATTAGCTTCACTGAAAGAGAATAGGAGAACCCCCTAAAATATCGTTCTTCTCCGCAATTCGAACTTTGGGGGGTTTTGGTTCTCTTCAGTATCCCTTCTGAAACGTCTTTCTGAAATGTCCTTCTGAAACGTCTTTCTGAAATGTCCTTCTGAAACGTCTTTCTGAAATGTCCTTCTGAAACGTCCTTCTGAAACGTCCTTCTGAAACGTCCTTCTGAAATGTCCTTCTGAAACGTCCTTCTGAAACGTCCTTCTGAAACGTCCTTCTGAAACGTCCTTCTGAAACGTCCTTCTGAAACGTCCTTCAGTGGGTGATTCATCTGACATGTCACAGCTAAGGTAATGGTTCCTGGTGCGCTGCGCTACCAAATGTTAGAATTATTATGCGGCCTCAGGCTATAACCTGCTATCACAAGGGAATTAAGCTTCTAACGTGCTTATCAAATAAAGGATCTTTCCAGGGAACGATAAACTAACGGTGTTCTGGAGTATTTTGCAGGGCTTCTTATAGTGGAAACTGGCCCTATTAGTCAATAGTATCATTCAATAGGATAATATTGGTTACTTTAATAAATTAGGAGGCTCTTGTATGTATGGAACTTGTATTCTCTTTCAGTAAAATAATCTTAAATAAATGGAGTATTCCCCCTATTCCCTTGAGATAACAGTACATAGCCTGAGGTGGCATAATAATTCTAACATAGTTTGTTTGCCATGAAATTCTACTTGACTGATTACAGGATACTTATGTGCAGGCTCTGCTGTAGATTAGATATAACGCATCTTCCGCAACTATCGTTGCGGCACCAGGTGGACCGTAGATTAACCATGGTGTGATGTCCAGTTGACGGTTACTGAGGTACACTGTCCTCATGGTTTCATCAAGGTATGTAAAAACACTTGAGGGGTGTTTACTTCAAGAGAAGAAGAAGAAGTAGAGTTGTCGGTGTCCATTGAAGTTCAGTGTCCATTGAAGTATTGGTGGGTCTGGTCTTTAGAGACATCTTTGATATGTCTGACACAGATGATATTTGATTCAGTTACTTAAAAGATGGATTTGATCCAGACTCCCTTATATATGTGGGAGGTCTACCTTCACGGCACCAGGCAGTTGTAGTAACCACAGTGCAAATGAAGAACAGGTGCAAATGAAGAACAGGTGCAAATGAAGAACAGGTGCAAATGAAGAACAGGTGCAAATGAAGAACAGGTGCTTGTTACCGCGCTATCCCTGCAAGCCATTGGAGATACTCAGCGCGTTCACCTTGTTACCGTTTTTCAACAACTCTACTGAACACTGTTGAACATGTACAGTGTTTTTGAAAATGGTTCAAACCAGCGTGACAAAATGGTTCAAACCAGGGTGACAAAATTATTCAAACCAAAAAGACAAAATGGTTCACACTAACTTTTATTAGAATTCAATATTCTGAAATCACCCCTTAAATCTGGAAGATTGCCTCATATGGTACTACATTTGGGACAAACGTCTTGCAGTATCAATCAAGGGTGAAAAACGGACGGAACTGAACTGAACTGAGTTTCCTTGTGTTGGAAAATAGCACCGAATAAGAGCGCGCACGGCGCCCTAGGCTTGCAGGGCACGTCGCTACTAGTTTCCCCACCCTT
>NKZD01002029.1:366-59040 GCA_002370635.1 Metschnikowia cerradonensis | reverse complement strand
TAATACTAATACTAATACTAATACTAATACTAATACTAATACTAATACTAATACTAATACTAATACTAATACTAATACTAATACTAATAGTAATTCCAACATATACAATAGTGAAAAGTAAAGGTGCTGGATATTTAGTGGGTCCGTGTAATCACTAGTCTCATGCTAGACTATTATCTGGGACTACTATGTGGACTATAGTCAGTTTCTGTGGATGTCAGTGAATTCCTGTGGATGCCAGTAGATGTCAGTAGATGTCAGTGGACTATTATCTAGACTATGGTCTGTAATCTATACATATAGACTTTCTGGCCAACACCTATCCAATGGACCTGATGGGTTGAGTCTGCGTCTGATATGTACATAACTTTCATTACTGCCAATACGTGGCACCTCCAACTTGAGAGTAAAGTAGCATATCTCTTGGACTTCTGGACTTATAGAACACCGGACTCAATACTTTTTAATATACTCTACATTCTATACTTGGACGCATAACTACATTTATACTTGGCATTGTATAAATGTGGCTCCCGGATATTGTTGTAATGTATGATCTATAGCGATGTAATAACGGTTGACAGGGTTGATTTTCCCAGACTCACCAACATCGCAAACAAAAATTAGATTTGTGCTTCATAGAGACGCTTGAGTTATGGCCAGACTAGACAGTGCCATACAGGCATAGACTTAACTCGGAGTCAGACTTAAATCAGAGTCAGACTTAGACTCGAGGTCAGACTTAGACTCGAGGTCAGACTTAAACTCGGAGTCAGACTTGAGTAGAGTAGACTCAGTAGTAGACTCAAGTTTAAGTTCATAGACTCAGCTAGACTTGGACAGAGTCATATTGGAGTGCACTCAGTCATGCTCAAACTATACTAAGTAGTATAAACTCATTTGACTTAGTATGGACTCACTAGACTCTGACTAGACTCACATTAGAGTCATAGACTAAAACTAGATTAAGACTAGACCCAGAGTCATAGGATTGAGTATCATAGAGTCCAACCTAAGATCATATTGAGCTCATACTCAAAGTCATGAAGAGCCATAGACTAGACTAGACCAAACTTGGAATAGACTTGGAATATACTTGAAATAGACTCATGCCCAGAGTCATACAGACTCGTACTCAAAGTGATAACAGAGTCAGACCCATACCCACAACCATTATAAGAGTACTTAGGACCATACTCAGGCCTAAATATCATAGCTTGATACTCAAAATCATACACTCATCTTTAGAGTCATGTAGTCAGACTTGAGTATCCAGACTAGAATTGCCTGTCATTGACTCTGCATGAGCTTGGTGTTCTAGGATGGGGATTCCAAGTCAAATAATCATCCAGTTGCAATCAAACCACTTTGATCATGAATAAACTCCAGCGTCTATTCATTACTGATTGTACCTTTAACAATTGGTCTTCCTCGACCAATCAACATTATTCCTCATGTCACTTCTTATCACACCATCCTATCCTTATAGATCCTTACGATCCTATGGAATCTTGAAAAATCCTTATGAGTACCGATGATTCTTAGATCCTTGTAGATCCTTATAGACTTATGAAACTTTTTTTTTGATCCTATGGGTCCTTCGTCCAACACTATAAGTTGTACCGGTTCTGGACCAGCATTCGCTGATCTAGTCGAAAGTCTTTAATGTCTCAATATATGCCAGAGTACCAGAGGCCCCTGATACCTCAATCATAATTTTTTTTATCCCAGAGCACCTTCCAGAGTCTCTCGGGATATCATTTCTAAGACATGTCTGAACACCTTTCCAAGATATCTCTTTGGAGATATCTCTAGATATATTTCAAGACATCTCTGAATATCTCTGAATATTATTCTTGAGATATTCCATCATAAATATGTTTATAGTCTCAGAACCTTTCCGTACCAGCACCCCGTTTGCTATTACTTCAGGTACTGCTACCTTTTTCGGTTCAATACCTTTTGGTACCTCTACCAATACCTTGGCTGAGTACCTGGTCCAATAATTGGACGGCATACCTCAATGTCGTCTCACTTGTAGACCAAAATGGGTTCACCCACATTGACTATCTCATCAATATTCAATTTCAAGTCAAAAGCCTTGGACAAAATAATCTTGAAGATCTTCTGTACGTTGATGGAGTGGCTGGTGGAGCAGAAGATCACCGGCAGCCGCATGGCCTTGCCGAACTTCTTGGCCTGCACGGTGATCTCGTGCTGGTCCTGGGGCAGCAAGTCAATGAACTCGTCGTACTTGGTACCCACGAGAAATGGAATGGCCGTCTTGTTAAAGCCACGCACCTGCCTATACCATTCTTTGATGGAGTTGAGCGTGGATTTGCGCGTGAGGTCAAACATGAAGAGAATGGCCACTGCGTCGTTGGACACTAGAGGTAACATGTTAATGAACTCTTTTTGGCCGCCTAGATCCCAGATCAGGAAGGTGATGTTGGTGCTGCGGATCTGAATTTTTTTGTCCATGAAGTTGACACCTAGCGTCTGGATATAATCCTCGTCAAACGAGCCCTCCACGTACTTGACCATGAGAGACGTTTTGCCGATCTGGGAGTCTCCTATAAGGCCCACCTTGAGAGCGACTCTGCAGTTAGTAAATGAGGAGAAAAGAGATATGTATGCTAGAGAATTAGCAGAAGGATACTAGAGTAGAGGGACATACTGGTTGCTTTGTTCCTGTTCCATAAAGCGTTGTTATTGTTGATCTGTGGCCTTGAGGTAAGCGCGCCACACCAGTACACCACCAGACGACCTACAGTACCGGACAGTACCAGACAGAACCGGTATAGTATCCAGGTGGCATTTTTTTTTGAATCAAGAGATAAAGTGGGATACTTTCTAGTTCAATGATTCCAAGGAATAAAACGGTACAACTTGGGTTCTGTAGCGAAATAATGGAGCTGAAAGGGTAGTGTATATGCAGGACACCATTGATTATTTCCCCACACCAACAAAACTAATAAGAAAGGAAAGGAGTATTTCAAGAAGGTAATTTGATTGAGGACCATATTTCCCCCCAAATAGTCCGTAATACCTCATAGAGCCACCCAGAGACAACTGATCACCCAGAATTTAATAGTTTTTTCAGAAATTTTGTGGGTTTAGAGGCAACTAGTAACAAACATCATCACCAGAATTATTAGACGCATAAAAATTAAGTGCCTTTGATGAGACACCAAATGATCCTTTTTTAAACTGTTGAATTTCTTAAAATTCACAACTAAAGCACTCTTGTTAATCACATACCATATACCTGGAATAGAAGACCACATTGGCCCCTTTGAAATTAAAACATACTCGTCGTTTAGTTTTAATCTCAAATTTCAATCTCCTTATCAAACCAGCAATTTCTCCAAAGGCATACCAAGATGCCTCATAAGTATGACCAAACTTAGTGGAAGAATAAACTGTCAAAAGTCACAGTCTAGTACCCACTGTGAATATCAGTTTAGGACTATCAAATTCCTAATTATATGTCAATCCAGAGCTCATTCATTATATAGGCAGTACTGACAGTACTGAAATTATAGAAGCGCTATTTTAGTAGCTTGTACTTAATGAGCACTGTCCAAAGTAGTTTGATTTAATATATCATTAGTAGCTTGTACTTAATGAGCACTGTGTAATAGTAGGTTGTACCTAATGAAGCAGTTCATAATGGAGTCATGGAGACATTGAGACATTGAGACATGGAGACATGGAGACAAGGACAGGAAGACATGGAAACAAGAACAGGAAGACATGGAGACAAGAACAGGAAGACATGGACAAGGAGATATGGACAAGGAGACATAGAAAGGACTTAGTACGCAAACCAGCTTGGAACCAATTCAAGCGTTGCCAACATCATGTAATGAGAAAGAAAAAGCCATAAAAAATTACCGTTAATTAAAGGGGGATTGGCCTCCTTTTATAGTTTGGATAGTGCGTATCCTGAAACAAATGCACGGTGGTGAGGGGCTTGCAGATGGCTGCGAAAACGTAGCCTTACTAATATATAAAGGCATCCCCCGCCGCGATTTTGGCAGCACCAGATTCACCACTTCTCTGAATCGCACTACTCACGAAGATCAAACCCATGAATATTAAAGCCTAAGAATGAGATGAATACCACAGGGTTTTCCTATGTCAAACCAGGAACTAGCATCGGGAACTAAAATCAGGAAATAACATCTGGAAGTGACATCAGAATTAACCAGGAATTAATATCAGGGAACTAACGTCAGGAATTAACACCAGGAAGTAACCAGGAAATGACCAGGAATTAACCTACTTCACGAACTAACATCAAAATTCATACCAGGCAATGCCATAACTCAAACACAGCTGAACGTGGCGAACGTGGCGAGATTCTCTTGTCTACAGTCAGCTTCAACACTTCTACCAATTGGTCCTCATGAAAAATCTCCTCATATCCCTTCTGGATCTTACCCTGGTCAAAAATCCCCTTTGAATTCTGCTCCATGAGCTCCTTTTCACCTTCAACTGCTGTTTCTTTTCTTCCACAATGTCCCAGAACAATTACATGAGATAGTATAGTGCAGTGAAAAGTATAGTACCAATTAAAGCTATAATATTTTATGGTATGGTATGATATGGTGTGTCTGAAAGAATTTGAGTATTTGAAGTGTTTGAAAAACCAGCGATGGAAGTCTACTAAGTGCTGGTTTCCTTGATAAATTAAGAAGCCTTAACTGAACGAAATCTACTCTAGATAAGACAGAAAAGAATTGTTGAGAGCTATACATAATGAGAATTACTAATGCTAACTGGATCCTAATGGAAGGAAAAGTACTCGATAATGAGAAGAAATAGACGTACTTGAGAAAGGAGGATCTTGAAATACTAATTGGCAGCAGATACTAAGGAGAACAGTTAGAGTACTGTGCAGTTAGAGTACTATGAGTCAGAATAGCTCTAACTATTAGCAGATATTAAACAACTAAGGCCATGATGCATAACTAAGGCCATATGGTCAGACAGAACAAGACAGTGATCAGACACAAGCTATGAATCTACAAGTGACTAAAGATAAGTATTGGAAATGAAGCATAATGTCATCTCAGGTCTCAGGTCTCAGGCTCTCAGGCTCTCAGACTCTCAGCATGGATACGACAATTGACTGTTCTTTAGTGTAAGTTATTCACGATGGTCGATTAAGACAGTCCTACTGTCGCAGTCGGTTCCACCGCCACAGTCTATGACTTAAATCCAGTCTTCAAAGGAGTCAGTCTATCAAGGTTTCATATAAGGTATAGAAGTGTTAAGGAGGAGGAGGAAGGAGGAAGGAGGAAGGAGGAAGGAGGAAGGAGGAAGGAGGAAGAAGGAGGAGGAAGGAGGAAGGAGGAAGGAATATGGAGTGTAGGTTGGAGTGGGTGGAGTGGTTATTGAATGCTGCAAACGTGTCGTGCATGGACACCCTCAGTGTGTCCCAATCTCACTCACTCACTATCAGTCTCACTATTAGTCTGTCTACGCCTATTACTACTCACCAACTACACCCACACCCATACACCCATACACCATGGAAACACCCCCTAAATCTAACCATCCATATACCCGCATATCCAAACATCCACACACCCAAACCTATAATCAAAAACCATAAAAAATGGAATGTTCTGAGGTGGTTGGTATAAGGGTAGGGCTCGCGCCCTAGAGTCACGTGCACCCCACATTGCACACAGTGCGCGCCAAAAAAATTCTTCACCACACAAAATTTCTCCTCCTCCTCTTTTTTACTACACTAACAATGGCTGTCGGAAAGAACAAGAGATTGTCGAAAGGCAAGAAAGGAATGAAAAAGAGAGTCGTCGACCCTTTCACCAGAAAGGAGTGGTACGACATCAAGGCCCCTACCACGTTCGAGAGAAGAGACGTTGGTAAGACCTTGATCAACAAGTCCACTGGTTTGAAGAACGCCGCCGATGGCTTGAAGGGCCGTGTGGTGGAGGTTTGCCTTGCTGACCTTCAAGGATCCGAGGACCACTCTTACAGAAAAGTCAAGTTGAGAGTGGACGAGGTTGAGGGCAAGAACTTGTTGACCAACTTCCACGGCATGGACTTCACTTCCGACAAATTGAGATCCTTGGTCAGAAAATGGCAATCCTTGGTTGAGGCCAACGTTACTGTCAAGACTGCCGACGACTACGTGTTGAGAGTGTTTGCCATTGCTTTCACCAAGAGACAAGCCAACCAGGTCAAGAAGACTTCTTACGCCAAGTCCTCCAAGTTGAGAGACGTCAGAAAGAAGATGATCGAGATCATGCAAAGAGAAGTGTCCAACGTGACCTTGGCTCAGTTGACCTCCAAGTTGATTCCTGAGGTCATTGGCCGTGAGATCGAGAAGTCCACCCAAGCTATCTTGCCTTTACAAAACATCCACATCAGAAAGGTTAAGTTGTTGAAGCAGCCAAAGTTCGACTTGGGTGCTTTGTTGGCTTTGCACGGCGAAGGTTCTACTGACGACAAGGGAAAGAAGGTTTCCTCTGGCTTCAAGGACGTTGTTTTGGAATCCGTTTAAATACTCAATATATAATGAGACTGTGTCTGATTGTCTTGGCCACGGGTCAAGGCTACCTTAGCCATAACAAGCTACCATAGCCTATATCATTCTTTATAGGCCTTAGATATAGGGGCCCTATAAAATGGCCTATAGCATCTAGTATACTAGTCCCCCGCCCCACCCTAGTTCCATTATGAACATTATCTATAATTGAATATCCTGCACATAAAATATCCTGCACATAATGTAATGGCACCCTGCATCAACCACCATCACCACCAAAATTTTCCAGAACGATCATGTCTGGTTGCTCTACCAGTGTCCCGTTAGTACAGTGTGTCCATATTGTAGTGACTATATACTGTGACTATATACAGTACCGGCATAACGTTCAGTGATGCAGCGAAGCTTTCTCATTCCCGAGCAATATGCAGGTCTCAGCCTCACTCCCCCCGACGCTTCAATACAGCAAGTGCACTTTCTCCCCCAATTACTCATTTCGCTTTTCTCCCACATTCGGTCAATGACTAGTGTATGTATATGTTTCAGATTGTTTCAGAATCTGGTGCAATTGTGGCGTCCTTCTGGCGTTAAGATGCACATGGCTTATGCTCCCCTCTTCGTGTCCCTTGCTGTATTGCTCTCGTTGCTCCACCGTGTTTCAACCGTGTTTCATCCGTGTTTCATCCGTGTTTCATCCATCCGTGTTTCATGTTTCATGTTTCATCTGTGTTTCACGAGAGGCTGCAAAGCTTGACTCCTCTATGACTATGTTTTAATCATTGTGTTTCATGTTCCATCGAATTTCAAGTTTCATCGTGTTTCATGGTTCATGTTCATAACCATCCTGGTTATAGCCTTCATAACCACTCATGCTTATGGTTCATTTTCTCATGGTTCATGTCTGGTGTCTGGTGTCTCATATCTATGGTGTCTCATTTATGATGTTCATGTCTCATAATATATGATGCTCATGTCTATGGTGTTCATGTCCAATGTCTCATAGTTGATGTCTCATAGTTGATGTCTCATAGTTCATGTCTAATGTCTCATTTTTCATGATGTCTCATGTCATGTCATGTTCCATGGTCATGGTCAATGATGGTTCATGTTTATGGCGTGTCATATTATGTCTCATATCATGTCTCATGTTCTGATATCTCATGTTCTGATATCTCATGTCTCATATATTATGGGGTCTCATACTAGATAATGTCTCATGGCTCATGGTTCTTGGTGCTTCATATTAGATGATATCTCATGTCTCATGTCATTTGATGTTTCATATTTATGGTACTACATGAACTATGATGATTATATTTATGATGGTCATGTTTATGATGGGTGATTCGAGCTCCGTGTTCCATGTGTCGTGCTTCATTTCCCATGGTTCATGCCTCATATTCATGATACTCCATTTTCCATGGTTCATGTTCCTTGTTCCATCTTTCATGGTATTATTTCATGCCTCATTTATGCCACTCTGCCGGACTCCACGTCTCAGCCAACCCACCCCAATTAATACTAACCGCAGGAACGAAATTACGAGCCCAACGGCTCGGCAGCAAATAAAGACGATGTGGCGCAGAAGAATCGGGAGGCACGTGCACAGGCCACCCACGCCCGGCCACCCGTGGATGGGTCTGACCGTCCTGAAAAGACACAGCTGGAAAAAGTAGCGCTCAAGGCCAAGCCATCTTTCGATTGGCAGTCCATTGGGTCGTGGGATACGAACCCTACGGCCGATAAAATCAAGGCACTTAAAGTAACCAAGGTAATTGAAGATTACGTCATCGACCATTTCTATGGAGACTGGTACTGGAACACCATCATCCCTGTGGGAGTGTGTTTCTTTGCGTATGCGTTTGCCTGGCTTGGTTTCAGTGTGTTGTGGTTGTTGGTGGTGCTCTTATGTGCCAGCTCGGTGTACCGGGCAGAATACCGGAGGTTTAACCGGGATGTGCGGGACGATATGCTCCGGATCAACTCGTCCAACCGCTTGGAGGATGAGTTGGAGACCATGGAGTGGTTGAACTCGTTTATGGCCAAGTTCTGGGTCATCTATATGCCGGCTTTATCGGAGATGGTCTTGTTCCAGGCTAACGAGGTGATGAAGGACCAGGCGCCTGGGTTTGGTATCGAGGCCATTTCCTTGGACGAGTTCACTTTGGGCTCTAAGGCCCCAAGAGTGGACTCCATCAAGTCCTATACCAGAAAGGGCAAGGACCACATTGAGATGGACTGGGCCTTTTCTTTTACGCCTAACGATACTGATGATATGACCAAAAACGAGTTGAAGAAGAAGATCAACCCGAAGGTGGCTTTGGGCGTGACGGTGGGTAAGGCATTCATCTCCAAGTCGTTGCCTATTTTGGTGGAGGACATGTCGTTCACCGGCCGCATGAACATCAAATTGAAGTTGACTGAGAGCTTCCCACACGTGAAGACGGTGTCTGTGCAGTTCTTGGAGCCTCCCATCATCGACTACGCCTTGAAACCCGTGGGTGGAGATACCCTCGGAATCGACATCATGTCGTTTATCCCCGGGTTGGCATCGTTTGTCAATGGGCTTATCCACTCCAACTTGCGGCCCATGTTGTATGCCCCCAACTCGCTTGATATCGATGTGGAGGAGATCATGGCCCAACAATCCAACGATTCCATTGGTGTGATTGCATGCACGGTCAAACGCATCATCAACTTGAAGTCAGCCACCGAACTTAAGGATAATGTGTTCAATCCGTATGTGGAGATGAAGATCTCCAACAATGCGGCGATCTCCGAGAGAACCAACGCAAAAAAGAACACCAAAAACCCGGTGTACTTGGAGACAAAGTATTTATTGGTGAATGCGCTTGAAAACAACCATTTGACGTTCAACGTGTTTCACTTGGTGCCGGATCAAATGGAGGATACGCCTCTTGGAGTTGTCCAGGTTCCCTTGGTGGATCTCTTACAAGAGGAGGTGCAATTGGGAGTCAAGAAAAATATCATTGAGTCTGGCAAGGTGGTGGGTCAGCTTGAGTTTGACTTGAGGTGGCACGAGAGTTTGAAGGCAGATATTTTGGAGGATGGCACTAAGGAGGAACACATTGATACCGAAACGGGAATCATGAAGCTTTCGGTGTTTGGAGCAGCAGATTTGGACGTGTCCAAGTCGGTGATTGGCTTGTTGAGTCCATATGCTGAGGTGTATGTGAATGGTGAGTTGATCAAGGTGTCGAGAAAATTGAAGAAGACCAATGAGCCTTCGTTTGGCGTGACGTTCGAGTCGCTCGTGACTCAACAGTCCAGTACGCAGATCCAGGTGCTTGTGAAGGACTCTGCTGAGGATGTTATTGTGGGACGTTTGGATGCCAATTTGCAAGACTTGGTGTTTGAATCTTCCCGTGGCCAGCAATGGATTACTGCTCCTCCCATTACCGAAAACGGAATCCCCACCAAGTTCTGCATTGGTGCCAAATGGAAAGCTCTTGCTTTCGACGATGAGGAGTTGAATATCCAGACCAATGCACCTATCGGAGGCTTGAGGCTCCACTTACGCCATTGCGAAGGTTTGGTCAACTTGGAGTCCGTGGGAGACGTGGACCCATACGTTCGCGTGGTGCAGAATGGTAAGTTGAAGTCCAAGACACCAATCATTGCCAATACCTCCAACCCATACTATAACCAGGTATTTTTTCTCTCGGTGACCAACGAACACCAACACGTGCTTTTGGATATCTTGGATGCTGAACCAGAAGGAAAGGACAGACCTTTGGGATCATGTGCTATTGCCGTCAAGGACTTTTTGAAGAAGAACCTGGCCGGTTATTTCCTTGGTTATGATGGCTCGGAAGAAGTGATTGAGCAGCCCGTGCTCTACAACGGCAAGTCATACGGGTCAATGTTCTACTCGGTATCGTTTATCCCAACTCTTCCAGTGTACACACGGACCCAGTTGGAGAATCTCGAGGAGCTTGAACGGTTGAAGAAAGAAAGGGCACAGGAGGAGCAGAAACGGCTCGAGGCCGACGAGAAGAAGTTCAAGGAAAATCCGGACATGTACGAGTGGATCGATATGGAGGACGATGTGATTCCCGATGCAGAAAAGATCGAGATTCCCTTGGAAAAGGCTATCAAGTACCGGTCCGGAAACATTATCGTGCAACTTGTGGGAGGTCAGTTCAACAAGCCTGACTATTACGTGCACGTATTGTTCGATGACCACGCTTATCCTTCCAACGTGACACCCAAATGTGAAAGCAGAGAACTCAGTGCTCATACCAAGGCAGAGGCATTTATCCGGGACTTGCCCAACTCGAAGTTGGTTCTCCGGATTGCCAAGAAAAGAGAGGTGGAAGATGACAATGAGATTGTTGCTGAGAAGATCTTCCCCACGTTGGAGGTGTTGGAGAAGTCGTACCATAAACCACTCAAGCTCAAGGTCAACAACAAGAACTGGGTGGATGTGCAGTTGGAGTTTATTCCGTCTGCAGCCAAGTTGGCTCCGTTGGATACGGTGTTGGACGTGGGATATCTCAAGTTGGATATCTTGGGGGCTGAACACCTTCTTCCTGCAGACAAGAACGGCAAGTCTGACCCCTTGTGTGTGGTGAAATTGAATGGGGTTGAAGTTCACAAGACTGATAAGAAGAGACGGACTTTGGATCCACTTTGGAACGATGCCATCGAGTTCCCTATGTTGTCGAGGTCCAAGCAAACGCTTATTTTAGAGGTGTACGATTGGGACTTGACGCATGATGACCGTCTTTTGGGCAGGGCCAATGTGGATCTCTCCACACTTACTCCAAATAGTTCTACCCACTTCAAGTTGGACTTGGACACTCAAGGAGCTCTTAATTTGAGAGCTACATTCAAGCCCGAGTATGTGAGACCAGCCTTATCGAAAACTAATGGTTTGCCCATCAATTTCGGCGATATCACAGGTGCTCCACTTAAGGTTGTGGGGGGAGCAGCAGGCTTAGCCGGTGATGCTGTTGGAGGTGGAGTTGGGCTTGTTTCCGATGGAGTGGCCAAGGGAACATCTTTCTTGAAGGGTCTTGGCAAGCACAAGAAGAGTGAGGAGAAGGAGAGTGAAGAGGCCGAGAAGGAGGCCAAGGCTAAGAAGGCTGGAAAGGACAAGGATGCAGGAGAAGAAGACCAAGATAGCGATGCTGTGTCTGCTACGTCCAGTGAAAAGGCAAGACAAGAAGAAGAAGAGGAGAACGAGGAGGAGGACAACAGACAAGGAGCACCTGCACCAGAGGAGCAGATGGAGCACAGTGAAGCGCCTGAATTGAAGAATTCCGTGCCCAACGTGGTTCCTGACTTGTTACCTCCTCCCCAAAAACCTAATGGTGCCAATGGCCATCGCAGAAGTGCAAGCACATCCACCGAGGTCAGCTCTATCAAGCTGGGAGCTATTGGAGGAGCAGGAATCCCTGGTCGTGTGAATATCATGAGTGCCAGTGGGTTCAGTGGCCATGCCTTAGACGTCAAGACATCGTTGGTGGTGGCAGGAAAGAATAAGGATATCCACAAGACCAGGACAGCCAAGACCAAGGATGGATCTTGTTCATGGAACGAGTCTGCAGTGTTTAAGGCTCCTACCGAAGGACTCTTGAGCTTGAGTGTCCGTGAACGCAAGACGTTTGGCAAGAGCACGACCGTTGGCTCGGCTGAAATTGCTTTGGCGGACTACGTGGATTCTGATGCCACTCATACTGTACAGGTTGGAGAGGGCAGTGTGACGTTCCATTTACGGTATGTGACCACTCAGTTGTGATTGGACAATCTAAGTTTCCCGATTAGGAAGTATGCAGTATTTAATAATAGTAACTGTTTTTTTATACTTAAAGTGTTTAGTTGAAGTTTATGTGCTTAGTATTTGGCTGGAGGAGTTCCGGGGTGGCCGGGCCGGTATGGGTGTTTGAGATTTCCGGGGTATGGGGGCGGGGGGAGATCTATATACAGGACCAAATATCTATATACAAGATTCTATCATTGTATGCAATACCAACATATTGACCCAGGTCATTTTATCCTCGCCACAAAAAAATAAAATCTGGTAGGTTTAAGTTTATTGGATATATTCACGATTGGAGATAAGATTGAGGTTTTGAAAAGTCCAGAAATTTGGTTGTGGAAAGGGTAAGGAGATGGGGTAATAGTTGTACGTGATTCTCACGTGTTTTTTCACGTGATCTTTAAAAAACCGGAATAGGGGGCAGTTCCGGGACTTATATACAGTTCTGACCGATTGACATTTGGTGTTTTCTCCTGCCCATTAAAATCTCTTTTTAAAAAACCTTCAATGGGAGTGAAGTATTTGAGAGTTTAGGGTAAGTGTGTATGCTTTGGGAATTTTCTTGTTGGGTTTTGGGGGATGTAAGAGGTGGGGCAGAGATGCACGTGACTTGCACGTGACTTAGACGTGAATTGGTATGGTTGGAATGAACTTAGTTCCAAGGATACACAGACCTAACACCAGAGCCGAGTATTCAAAGGCGGGTTTATGCAGAGCCAAGTTTATTCAGTTCTGGAATCAATCAAAACTTTCTCCCAAAAGAGAAAACCATACATACTTTTTTGAAAATCCACATATTTGTATTTCCAGAGGTCCCATCCATTTTGGTTGCGAAATCCACTACATACCACCATATGTTAGATTCTTGTAAGTACGTTTACTACCTGATCGAAACTATATTCCTTGATGATTCCTCAGCAAGAGGAATCGGCCGCCATTAAGTAGTCTGCCGGAAGATAGCCGAAAGGGTGTAGTAAGGGTGAACCGAGAAGGGGCATAGTAACGGGTAACGGTGAACCCAAAGGGGGCGTAGTACAGTGTTTTTCAAAATTATTCAAACTAGCGCGACAAAATGTTTCGTACCCCTTCGCACAATCTTTCAAACCAAATGGACAAGTTGTTGTATACAGGATAACAAGGAAACCAGTTCAGTTCAATTCCCTCCGTTTTTCACCCTTGATTGCTACTGCAAGACTTTTGTCCCAAATGTAAGTATATAAGAGGCAATCTTTCGGATTTAAGATTTGAGAATATTGAATTCTAATAAAAGTTGGTGTGAAATTATTACGCCATTTGGTTTGAACCATTCTGTCTTTTTGGTTTGAAACATTTTGTCACGCTGGTTTGAAACATTTTGAAAAACACTGTAGCGTCGGTTCGCGATTAACTGGGCACGTGAGCTCAATCCCTATATGGGATTACTACTGCTACTGCTACTGCTACTGCTACTACTACTGACTACTGCTACTGCTACTGCTACTACTACTGCTACTACTACTGCTACTACTACTGCTACTACTACTGCTACTGACTACTGCTACTACTACTACTACTACTACTGCTACTGCTACTGACTACTGCTACTGCTACTACTACTGCTACTGCTACTACTACTGCTACTGACTACTGCTACTGCTACTACTACTGCTACTGACTACTGACTACTACTATTACTACTACTATTACTAGCTGTTTCTGGTAAGTGGGGAGTAGAGGACATCTTGGTTTATTCCTCACGGACAATAATCTGATTGATCCTAGTATAGTGCGTGGTGTGTAGTTTGTAGTGTAGTGCGTGGTGTGTAGTTTGTAATATAAGGTAGAGTATATTACTACTAGTATTTCTAGTGATAGTGATACTATTATGGCAGTAGTTTGGTAGTAGTTTGGTATTAGGGTGTAGGTATGTTTCCAGTACTGGTATTCTACAGTGCTTAGTACTAATATTATTACTGTAGTATTATAATGGCAATATAATGGTTCTATTATGGTAGCAGAGTGTGTATAGTTTGTAGTATAGTGCGTGGGTGTATACATGTAGTACTTAGTATTCTGTTGTATACAGTGTTTTTCAAAACTATTCAAACCAGCGCGACAAAATGTTTCGAACCAAGAAGATAAAATGTTTCGAACCCCTTCACGCACAGTCTTTCAAACCAAATGGCGGATTTTTCACACCAGCTTTTATCAGAATTCAATATTCTGAAATATTAAAACTGAAATCTTAAAACTGAAATCTGAAAACTGAAATCTGAAAACTGAAAACTGAAATCTTAAAACTGAAAACTGAAAACTGAAATCCGAAATCTGAAATCTTAAATCTTAAATCTGAAATCTTAAAACTAAAATCTTAAAACTGGAAGATTGCCTGATATGGTACTAAATTTGGGACAAAAGTCTTGCAGTGCCAATCAAAGGTCAAGTTCCAATAAAGGGTGAAAAACGGGTGGAACTGAACTGGTTTCCTTGTTGTCCTGTATACAATAACATGTATTTGGTTTGAAAGACTGTGCCAAGGAGCATGAAACTTTTTGAATTATTGGTTTGTTTAATTTTGCTAGTGTGGCTTGAATCATTTTGTTGCGTTGGTTTGAATAGTTTGGAATAACACTGTATTGGTAGTATATTACTATGGTGATTAGTATGGTATTATTAGTATGGTGTTATTCATATGGTATTATTAGTATGGTATTATTAGTATGGTATTATTAGTATGGTATTATTAGTATGGTGTTATCAGTATGGTATTATTAGTATGGTAATAGAGTGTGTAGTAATCGAGTGTTGTAGTCTCATATAAGTACACTACACTACAGTATTGATAGTGCGTAGTACTACTAAAGAGAGAGTACATGACAGTTTGGTACAGACACTCACTGACAGTACACACTATTAGTGTACTAAGTCGTCTGCTTATATACAGTATACTAAATAGTTTGAAATATAAGAGGTGATTTAGGGGAGTAATTAGGGGAGTGATTTGGTAGTGATGAATAGGTGCTGAATAGGTGCTGAATAGGTGATTGGAGAGACTGCGGAGTTGCTGCAGTCCTAGAGTACACGTGATCATCATGACTGCTTTTTCCAGCTGATGAGAGCGCGCATCCGTACACCACCACTTATGCAGGCCGCGAAGCGAGAAAAAAAAATCCCGAAAGAATTTGCATACACCTGAAAAAATCCCATAGACTCCTGTTTTATTCTATCACCAGAAACTAGACAATATGAGCCAAACTGTATGTTTTTTCTCCGCACTCACTGCAGTCGCCCCTTGTCGTTCTTAGACATGTCTTTCCTTTTCTGATATCAATCCGTGGATGCAGACGTCAATATAGATGGAAGTTCAGAACCTCAGAAGTCAGAAGGAACGTCGAAGACGTTTTAGTATGGTTTCAGATTGGTTTCAGATTGGTTTCAGATTGGTTTCGGATGTGTAGTATACCGTCCATAGTCTCCGAACCTAGTGGCTATACCAGATGAACAGTCAACAGACCAAGCCAGCGTCCAACTGAGCTGTCATTCTGAAGCTACTGAAACACTGATACTGGAACACTGATACTGGGACAGTGATACTGGGACAGTGATACTGGGACACTGATACTGTCACTACTGTTCTGATACTTCTGTTCTGATACTTCTGTTCTGATACTTCTGCTACAGTCACGTACTGACAGTCACGTACTGTACTTACTGTAACCACTGACTGTCTAATGACTGATCAATATCTTTATTCATATACTAACTACAGGCACCTCGCCCACACAAGTTGCGTGCCTCGATTGTTCCAGGTACCGTGTTGATTTTGTTGGCCGGTAAATACAGAGGAAAGAGAGTCGTGTTCTTGAAGCAATTGGATGATGGCGCTTTGTTGGTGTCCGGTCCATTCAAGGTCAACGGAGTTCCATTGAAGAGAGTCAACCAACGTTACGTGATCGCCACCTCCACCAAGGTTTCTGTGGGTAGCGTGGATGTGTCCAAGTACACCGCCGCATACTTTGCCAAAGAAAAGACCGACAAGGCTGAGAAGTCCGAGAAGGACTTCTTCGAGGACAAGGCCCCAAAGAAGGAGGTCAAGGCTGAGAGAGTGGCCGACCAAAAGTCCGTGGACTCTGCTTTGTTGGCTGAGATCAAGAAGACCCCATTGTTGAAGCAATACTTGGCTGCTTCTTTCACTTTGAAGAAGGGCGACAAGCCCCACTTGTTGAAGTTTTAAAGGCTTAATCTGGTCTTTGGACTGACCCGTGTATTCTCTGTATATTTAATACACCACGAACAAATTAGTGTAGTTGATGGAGTCTGAAGTAGTGTATAGTGAGTAGCTTCTCAATAGATTATTACTGGGGGTCGTCAGTGTCAAAGAGCAATTCAGTGTCAGAGCAATTCAGTGTCAGAACAATTCAGTGTCAGAGCAATTCAGTGTCAGAGCAATTCAGTGTCAGAACAATTCAGTGTCAGAGCAATTCAGTGTCAGAGAGCAATTCATATAGTGTCAGAGTGAGTTAAACAATTCAGTGTCAGAGTGTGACTGTCTCAATAGTGTATCGATGATGAGCATGTATAAAAGGTGTTTCAATAGTGAGTAATATACGTGTGGTGTTAGTCTCAATGGTGTCTCAATAGTTTCTGAATAGTGTCTCAATAGTGTGAGTGTATCATAGCGTGAGTGTATCATAGTGTGAGTGTATCATAGTGTGTCTCAATAATGAGCAGTGCGTGGTGTCATATTAGTGTATTCTCAGTAGTGAGGTATTGAAAGTCAATGGTGTCTAAATACTCAGTCTCAAGCAGTACAGTGTAGTACGCGGTATGGTACAGTGAGTATAGTGAGTATAGTGTAGTACATGGTACAGTGAGTATAGTGTGTATAATGTAGTACATGGTATAGTGTAGTACATGGTATAGTGTAGTACATGGTATAGTGTAGTACATGGTATAGTGTAGTACATGGTATAGTGTAGTACATGGTATAGTGTGGTACATGGTATAATGTAGTACATGGTATAGTGTAGTACATGGTATAATGTAGTACATGGTATAGTGTAGTACATGGTATAGTGTGGTACGTGGTATAATGGAGTACATGGTATAGTGTAGTACATGGTATAGTGTGGTACGTGGTATAATGGAGTACTTGGTATAGTACATGAAATGCAGTAGATGAAGATTTGGTTTAGCTATTGACATAGTAGGTGACAATGTTATGAGTAATGTCAATAAGGCCCTCAGACTTTGGACTAGGGAAACCTAATAATAAGTGTAGTGTAGTAGTGCGGTATAGCTCAGTCTTAATCAGTCTTAATAATCAGTCTCAATAGTGAGTAATGTAAATAGTGAGTAATGTAAATAGTGAGTAATGTAAATAGTGAGTAATGTAAATAGTGAGTGAGTCAGTGTCTCAGTGTCTCAGTGTCTCAGTGTCTCAGTGTCTCAGTGTCTCAGTGTCTCAGTGTCTCAGTGTGTACTGTCTGGATCGTGAGTAGTGTCAATAGTGTGAGGTAAAGTAAAGTCTCTAGTGTGAGGTAGTATCTAGTATGAGGTAGTGTCTCAATAATGTATCATAGGTCTCTACTGAGTGAGTTCAGAATTGAGTGAGTTCAGGATTGAGTGAGTTCGAGTAGTCATAGTGCCAAAAGAATATCTCCACCCAAAAGCATATTATAATATTCATAAGTATCTCCAATTCAAATCCAGTGAGTTTTTTATCCCTGGACTAAAATGAATAATTTGTGACCATATCTTTACCTTGTAGCAAATAGGATATCCTTACACCCCTAAAAATACAGTAAGATCGGACATTGAATATCAGGCTCTGAACTTGGCAAGGTATTTTAAAGGAACCCACAAAAGCGAAGCATAAGAAGGCAGCACATCTGACTGTGAGATATTTATTGCAAACTCCAAGAAAGGAAAATATGTTCAAAATAGCAAACGACTCATCCGAACCAGTCTCCTGTAGATCAGATAACGCATCTTCCGCAACGATAATTGCGGCACCAGGTGGACCATAGATTAACCATGGTGTGATGTCTAGTTGACAGTTACTGAGGGACACTGTCCTCATAGCCTCATCAAGCTATGTAAACACTTGAGGGGTGTCTACTTCAAGAGAAGAAGAAGATGTAGAGTTGTCAGTGTCCATTGAAGTATTGGTGGGTCTGGTCTTTGGAGACATCTTTGGTATGTCCCAGACAGATGATATTTGATTCAGTTGGTAGAGTGAGAAGCGCAGCTCTCTGAAGTAATGTTATTCACTTGATCTTGTCCACCGGAGGTGTCGGAAGCTGAGTTCGTGGATGAATTCTTCTGTGATTTAGAAGTGTATCACGATGTCAAAATACTAATCAACGAAAAAGATGTGGAAGTGTTTATGGATGCTGACTTAGCAACAAACACAGTAATACAGTAATATAGTAGCACAGTAATACAGTAATATAGTAATACAGTAACACAGTAACACAGTAACACAGTAACACAGTAACACAGTAACACAGTAACACAGTAACACAGTAACACAGTAACACAGTAATACAGTAATATAGTAATACAGTAACACAGTAGCACAGTAGCACAGTAGCACAGTAGCACAGTAACACAGTAGCACAGTAACAAGACAATCTACATCAGCTTATGTTTTTTTTTTTTTTTTTTTGGGGGGGGGGGGGTCCGATATCATTAAGGAATCTCATAAAGGAATTGAAGATACAGCAACAGAGTGACAGAGTGACACAATGCAGGTTTGTGACACATTGAAGGTTTGTGACACATTGAAGGTTTGTAACACATTGAAGGTTTGTAACACATTGCAGGTTTGGTGTGATAACGCTAATATAATTGAACAAGTCTCAGATGGAATGTTCAAGAAAGGAATGAAGCATGTTGAGGCAAAATGCCAAGTGAAATTCCTGTATGTGGAGAATGGTGTGGAGAATGGTTTATTGATAGAAAACTATAAACCATACAGGGACAAAAGGGAATTTGGCTGTATACCTGGAGAACCGATCTACAATTGTGAGCAATTAACGTGAGTTGTTGTGAGCTGGAGGATTATCAAAGGGACCACTTAGATTAACATGCAAAAGTTCAAAGGGTCTATTAACTTCGGTACCACTAGTATCCACTAATATCCACTAGTGCTCTCTTTGGGACGATGTTCTGTGCTCTTAGATGAAGCATATGTTTTATAATCAGCAGAGGAGCCTGTTTCATACTCAGCAGAGGAGCCTGTTTCATACTCAGCAGAGGAGCCTGTTTCATACTCAGCAGAGGAGCCTGTTTCATACTCAGCAGAGGAGAATGTTCTACATAGCCTTAAGTGAATGAAAATACAAAGACTAGAGTGTCCAAGCTTTATATGCCACTCCCTCGATATCAAAGCTGAAGGAGATTCATCAATGGAACTCTCTCAATGGAACTCTCTCAATGAAACTCTCTCAATCCCGAAAGTTACAACAGCATTAATATTCATGGAAATAAGCGATGGAGGTTCAGGAAAAGACCGTAGAAAAGGGTTGAGAACACAAGTGGTAGAAAAGACCTGTGAACTAGGATTAAAAAAACAACTTTGGCCTTGGAATTTGGCCTTGGAATGTGGCCTTAGAAGTGGATAGTAGCCAAATTAGTAGCTTCCTTGGATTTGCCAGATTATTATAGGATGAAATAATGAGCAGGACTAACTATGGGTATAGTATATTATTGGTTGTCAGGATGTAGTAATAGAGTAATAGAGTAATAGAGTCACAAGATCTGGAATAGAAACTGGGTCTTCCTAATATCTGCAAGTGAAATCAACATCCATACTGGAAGAAGAAACACCGACCTTGACTTTCTCATGGAATAGCTTCGCCAGAAAAAAGAGCTCTTGTCAAAAATTCATATAGACTATTGAATCCCAAAATCACTTGTACATGTAAAGGCTGACCCACGAGTGGCTTCTCAGTCTAGAGTATAGTATAGTATAGTATAGTATAGTATAGCATAGCATAGCATAGCATAGTATAGTATAGTATAGTATAGTATAGTAGAATAGAGTAGAGTAGAGTAGAGTAGAGTAGAGTAGAGTAGAGTAGACTGGAAGTGATGACGTATTGAGAAAAGGTGGAGGTGGAGGTGAAGGTGAAGGTGGAAGGGGTGGGAGAGGGAGAGGTGCGGCGACTGCACGCAGAGACATGCTACAAAATTTATTTCTGCTCATCGCTTTTCCCCACCACCATCATGTCTTCATTACTCCCAATCAGCACATACAACTTGGCACTTGAGCCATTCAACCCTCTTCCTGCATTGGAGGAGGACTTCCCCGTGACTGTGAGATTGACCATGGCTGCCTTGGACCCTGAGGCTGTGGACGACAAGGATGAGCCTTCCACCATCAGAATCTTGAAGAAGGCCAGAATCTTTGAGGATCTGGACCTGGATGATGACGATGATGACGAGGATGACGAGGATGAGAGCAACGAGGAAGAAGAGGAGGATGAATTAGATGATGAGGAAAAGACGGAAAAAAAGGAGAAGAAGGAGAAGAATTCCGGTTCTGATGCTGGTTCTGATGCTGGTTCTGACAATGGTTCTGACAATGGTTCTGACTCTGATGCAGACTCTGGCGCCGACTCTGACTCCGAGGTGGATGATGAAATCGAGGAGTTCGTTCTCTGTACTCTTTCCCCAAAAGTTCAGTTCCAACAGACTCTTGATTTCACCATCTCTCCCGATGAGGAGGTATACTTTGTGGTGACCGGCTCGTACCCCGTGCACCTTTCCGGAAACTACGTGGAGCACCCAGCGGACGATGACGAGGATGAGTACGATTCTGATGAGTACGACTCCGATGAATTGGACGACTACTACGAGGATGCCGAGGGAGAGTACAACTTGACGCCTGATGAGGATGAGTTGATGAACATTGAAGACTTGGAGGACTCGTCGGATGTGGAGCGCAAGATCGAGGAGTTGGTGGAGCAGGATGAGGCCCAGAAGGGAAAGAAGAGAGCTGCCAAGGAGGAACTCAAGGAGTCCAAGAAGCAAAAGAAGGAGAAGGCTGACAAGGCCGAAAAAAAGGAAAAGAACGACAAGAAGGCCGACAAGTCCGATAAGAAGGTGCAGTTCACCAAGGAGTTGGAGCAGGGCCCTACGCCTTCCAAGGAAAAGAAGGAGAAGACCGAGAAAAAGTTCAAGACCCAGACCTTATTGGGAGGAGTTATCACCGAGGACCGTAAGACCGGAACCGGAGCTGCTGCCAAATCCGGCAACAAGGTGGGAATCCGTTACATTGGTAAGTTGAAGAATGGAAAGGTCTTTGACAAGAACACTTCCGGCAAGCCATTCGTGTTCAACTTGGGCAAGGGCGAGTGCATCAAGGGCTTCGACTTGGGTGTTGCTGGCATGGCCGTGGGTGGAGAGAGAAGAGTGATTATTCCAGCTAAGATGGCTTACGGTTCGCAGGCCTTACCTGGCATTCCCGCCAACTCCGAGTTGACCTTCGACATCAAGTTGGTTTCGCTCAAGTAGACATTATGTCGTTAACTCGAACGTCTTTTAGTACTGTGATATGAATACTAGGTATTTTTTTCTAAAGGATTGTAGAATTGAGGGACCGGAACTGGGGTCAGTGCACCCGTGCACCCGTGCACCAGGAAACCTCAGCAGAAAAAAGGACCAACGCAAAATACTTTTTTTGGGGGGTTCAAATCACGTGGTTTTTGATTGGTTGAAAAGCTGCAATTCCGGACACTAAGTCCATAATTTTTTTAGTAAAAATTTTAGGTTGTGGAACTTTTTAGTGTGTTGAAGATAATGAGTTCCGGGCTCACCCTAAATTCCGGTCTCACCCTAAATTCCGGGCCTGGATCTCTCACCTTCAATTCCGGGACTCACCTTTAGTTCAGGGCTCATACTGGTTGGACTTGATCATTCCTACTCCCATAATCAGAAACGGTTACGTCCTTATTCTCCAATGAGTCCAAAAGTATTGGAACTGTAATCCTCATTGTCAATTCTGCTTTTTTCTCAGATTCTTAGGTTCTTAGGTTCTTAGGTTCTTAGGTCCTTAGGTCCTTAGGTCCTTAGGTTCTTAGTTGTGCCACTAATCTGTACAAGGGAATCCGTCTTATGGTCACTAGTGATATCATTCTTGGTTGAGCCAGATCCCCTCTATATATACTTTGGATTTCTTGGATTTCTTGGATTCCTTGGATTCCTTGGACTCCTTACTTTTGGGTAAGGACTTGTCGATCACTTGTTTGTTAATCCCTAACTCCAGATAAGGGATTGACAAAGTGACAATTCCGGACGCCAAGATCCAGTTACAATACTAGTCACCAGCTACAAAACTAATCTCCAGCTACAAAACTAGTTTCCAGCTACAAAACTAGTCTTCAGCTAAAATACTAGTCTCCAGCTAAAATACTAGTCTCCAGCTAAAATACTAGTCTCCAGCTAAAATACTAATCTTCACTCACTTGTTCCTCGGAACCTCATGAGGCTTGTCCAATTCTGCTGTACTAAATGTAATGTCTTGCTTATATACACGGGTCAGCACATGTCACATGGTCAACATTAGCCTCTTATTAATGTTAGATCCACAATAGGCAGGCCCTGTCTATAGAGGTATCATGAAGGCCAAGCCATTATTGTACAAAGTATTATGATGAGCGTTATTCAGAATTTGCAATAGCCATCATAGTACGTAGTACTACAAACTCCATCATAGTAAATTGTTGATCAAGGTATGCTCTCATATATATACTCCAAAGGTATGCTCCAAAGGTATATAAGTCGCTCTGATTCCTCTCTAAGGAACCGTCAACGAGCATAGTATCAGTTAGACATAAATATAACAAAGAACATAATAATTAACACTTGTGTAATATGTTACCACTGTAATGCCACTATAGTTCTCACTACCATATTGCACTACTATCTACTCTATACTACACTCTATACTACACTCTATACTACACTCTATACTACAAACTAGGTTGTAATAGCTAAAGGAGTTTCTACTGGGCATAATAAGCTTTCTTACCATATCCTGTGTGGCATTTGCACCCTCCATACTAACTCTATTCCATACTCACATACTCACTCATATAGACATGTTGACATGTTGACATACAGTTAGTAGTTGTACTACTCATAGTTGTAGTATTTATTTCATACTTGACCTAATCCTTTATGCTCTGCTCTACTCTACTCTACTCTACTCCACTCCACTCCACTCTACTCCACTCCACTCTACTCTACTCTACTCTACTCTACTCTACTCTACTCTATACTCTGTACATTATCGTGAACACTATACTACACTGCATTGCACTACCCTACTTTACCCTCTACCCTCTACCCTCTATACTACCATACTCTCTATCTTACCGTACTCACTACTCCACATTACTCTACTTCATACCATACTATCCCCTACCATACCCTACTCTACCTTACTACACTACAGACTTATATGAGACCACTGGGTCTTTTGTGGAGCGAGCATTTGAACTACGTGCGGTCATGTTAGCTATTCCTAATGCGCTTCTCCTACGCTCACCTTTCATTCGTGCGCTGCTGTCATTCCTGCCCTCATTCCTGCCCTCATTCCTGCCTTCATTCCTGAACCTTCTCACAATCATCACCACAAATAGTGAGTTGCACCCGCACAATCCTACTATACTACGCCCACGCACCACCCACTATACTACACACTATACAACACACTATACAACACACACTAGACTACCACACTATGATACTACAACACAACACTACAACACAACACTACAACACACACTAGACTACCACACTATGATACTACAACACAACACTACAACACAACACTACAACACACACTAGACTACCACACTATGATACTACAACACAACACTACAACACAACACTACAACACACACTAGACTACCACACTATGATACTACAACACAACACTACAACACAACACTACAACACACACTAGACTACCACACTATGATACTACAACACAACACTACAACACAACACTACAACACAACACTACAACACAACACTACAACACAACACTACAACACAACACTAAAAACTGAAACGACCTTGAAACGACCATGAAAATACTTTTCGACTTATATACCTTCCTCTTAACTAGACCACGTCTACGTCTATCTAGTAGGTAGCGCACTTGCATTATCGCACAGAAATTCTCGGGCCTCACCGAGATAAATTTGTTAACAAAATTCTCACTTATCTATAGTCACCTCCCGCAGTCGTGTTTCAGCTTCCGCTTTCCTTACCTAATACCATCCATTTAAACGCAATGGTTGAAGTTTCCCACAGAAGAAAATTGCTTCACGTGTCATGCTCAATCGACTGCACTAGTCCTACCAATTCGAAACTATACTACCACACTACACTGCACTCTGATATACATTAATCTAGTGATTAATAAAATATTACTGCTCTAAGAACGGTAGAGAATGATGGTATCAGAGTGTATGAGTTCTCAAGCTCTCAGGCTGTGAAATCTATCAGGGTATATAAGTATATGACACTAAGAATATGAAGAATTGTCATTATAACAAGATTGGTATAGTAAGGTATAAGCTGAGAAATAGTATCTGAGGAATAGGTTGTATTAGTATCAAAAGTATATGAAAAGTATATGAAAAGTAAATCAAAAGTATATCCGAATTACGAGTATCAGAATTACGAGTATCAGAATTACGAGTATCAGAATTAAGAGTATCAGAATTAAGAGTATCAGAATTAAGAGTATCAGAATTAAGAGTATCAGAATTAAGAGTATCAGAGGTTTGACTGTAGAAAGAGGTGAAGGTATGAACTCGAATATGGAGAACTTCTTCATCAAATAAGATTGTTAGTTAATAGCTACAAACAGAGACAATGAGAGAGACTGAGAGAGACTGACTGAGACTGACTGAGACTGACTGAGACTGACTGAGACTGACTGAGACTGACTGAGAGTGTGTGTGACTGAGAGAGAGACTGACTGGTTGCGGTTTGCTGCTCCTACCACTGCTCTTTTAATCTGCCACTGCTCTTTTACTCTACCACTGCTTATTTACTCTACTTGTTACTTCTACACACACTACTACACACTACTACACACTACTACACACTACTACACACTACTACACACTACTACACACTACTACACACTACTACACACTACTACACACTACTACACACTACTACACACTACTACACACTACTACACACTACTACACACTACTACACACTACTACACACTACTACACACTACTACACACTACTACACACTACTACACACTACTACACACTACTACACACTACTACACACTACTACACACTACTACACACTACTACACACTACTACACACTACTACACACTACTACACACTACTACACACTACTACACACTACTACACACTACTACACACTACTACACACTACTACACACTACTACACACTACTACACACTACTACACACTACTACACACTACTACACACTACTACACACTACTACACACTACTACACACTACTACACACTACTACACACTACTACACACTACTACACACTACTACACACTACTACACACTACTACACACTACTACACACTACTACACACTACTACACACTACTACACACTACTACACACTACTACACACTACTACACACTACTACACACTACTACACACTACTACACACTACTACACACTACTACACACTACTACACACTACTACACACTACTACACACTACTACACACTACTACACACTACTACACACTACTACACACTACCAATCACTATGATAATAATAAAGACTAATAGAGTGAAAAAATTAGTAATCATCATTATGCTGTTTTGGGCTGATTTATGTGTTATTGAGTATTGGTTGCTGTGTACAGTTGAGTGTGTGAGTGGGGTGTGTAGTTGAGTGAAGTAATTGGGTGTGCTTATTGTAGTAATTGAGAGATTCGCACTCTCCTATGAAAATGCTCTCATATACTAAACACTTCAAACAAAGACAAAAAATCGAATTCCCTGTGAAATGGACCCAGAAATAGTCTAATTGTTATTTAACTCTAGACTTTTAAGATTAAAAGTAAATTAAGGGGTTTTTCACTTGGTCACGTGATACACTCAGAACACACCTCCTTACACCTTTACTATGCGCAACTATAGTGGTGGGTACCTGCTGGGGGATAGCTAAAGAACAGGTGAAGGGGCTTGTGAAGGGGCCAAGGGATAACGGCGGTGGATGGAAGTGGATTATCTTCTGAAGGGTGCATATAACCAATGCGCCATGCCTAAATGCTTATTGTTAGGTAACCCCATTCCCCCCATTCTCCATTGTTCTAATCTAATATCAGATCTGACAATTCCAATCTTATCTGATAACCCGCTGGAATCCCGCCTCATCTCACCTCTTATCGGCTTTGCCAAGCAAAGAACAAATGAATCTTGGCACCGCGAAATACCAAGAAAGAACGGTTACTGCACTTCGGGTAACATTTCCAGATAACAGGAATCGTGGTTAGGAAAAACCAATCTGAATTTGTGCCTGTCTTTTACGCTGCATAAACAGGGCGTTCGGCTCTTTGGATGTAGTGGTTTCATGCGCCAAGCAATGTAGCTTATCTGTACAAAGCAAAATCAAAGCCCTATCATGTAGCAAGAAAGATCCACCATACACTGCGTCCATAATAGATCAATCACATCAATTATTTCCACATCCATCTTCTTTTAAATGAGTCATCCTGTATTTCCTCCACTTGGTCAGTGGCATTCTGCAGTATTGACATAATGGGCTTCTGCAATCTTGCTGACTATGACGAACTACCTGCAGCCAGGGTGACCGGAAGCTCCTTTGATCGCTTGCATAGGCGCCTTGCAGCTGGATCAGCCGTAGCTCGCCCTTGTCGCTTCCATAGTAGATTAGAGTCGCTCGGCAATCTCCATGTCTTATCTTTCCACATGGTATATATCAAACACTCACCCGATCATGCTCATTCTTCGCTTCCGATTGAACAATGGCCACCATGAACATTCTTACGCGGGCTAAACAAAAGTGGTCCACCAAAGAAGGTCTTTTGGGTGACTATGACTATGCATATCTTTTTTTGCCTGATATTCCCTTCACAAAGAAATCCCCAAAGACTCAGCCCTTCTTTGGCTTGAACTCCTCTATGCCTGTTGTTTTGGGCTTGGTCTTGGGCTTCCAGCACGCTTTGGCAATGCTAGCCGGCGTGGTTACCCCGCCCATGATCATTTCGGGCGCTGCACATTTATCCACCGATACTCAGCAATACTTGGTATCAGCATCACTCATCACATCAGGACTTTTGTCTTGCATTCAAATCGCCCGTTTCCGCATCTGGGGCACCAATTACTTTATCGGCACTGGGCTTCTTTCCGTGGTGGGCACGTCGTTTGCCACCATTTCCATCGTCACCAAGGCCTTTCCCATAATGTACGGAAATGGTATGTGCCCCACGGTTAACGGAGTCCCGCAGCCTTGCCCCAATGGCTATGGCTATATTCTTGGCACCGGTACCTTGTGCGCATTGATTGAGATCCTCTTGTCATTCTGCCCTGCCAAGTACTTGCAGAAAGTATTTCCGCCATTGGTCACGGGCCCGGTGGTGCTCTTGATTGGAGTGCACTTGATCGAAACCGGTTTTCAGAATTGGGTGGGAGGCTCCGATTGCGTGGATGAACTCTGTGGTGTTAAACAGTTACCATGGGGCTCGGCCCAGTTCGTGGGCTTGGGCTTCTTGGTCTATGTGACCATCATCTTTGCTGAAAAGTTTGGCTCACCAATCATGAAGTCCTGTGCAGTGATTGTGGGGTTACTCGTGGGGTGCATTGTTGCTGCTGCATGTGGGTACTTTTCCGATTTGCTGATCAACACTGCTCCAGCGGCCACGTTCATCTGGGTCAAGACTTTCAGATTGAAGATCTATGCGCCCACCATCCTTCCGTTTTTGGCCGTGTACATTGTTTTAATGATGGAGGCCATTGGTGACATCACGGCCACTTCCGATGTGTCGAGGTTGGAGGTGGAGGGCGAGTTGTATGAGTCCCGGATCCAGGGCGGCATCTTGGCCGATGGCATCAACGGCGTCTTATCCGGCTTATTCACCATCACACCCATGTCTGTGTTTGCCCAGAACAACGGAGTCATTTCAGTCACTAAATGTGCCAACCGGACCGTGGGATTTTGGTGTGCCTTTTTCTTGGTGCTCATGGGTGTTTTCTCCAAGTTTGCTGCTGCGCTTGTATCTATTCCAAAGGCAGTTTTGGGTGGAATGACCTCATTCTTGTTCACCTCAGTGGTAGTGTCTGGAATGAAGATAATCTCGTCCACGGAATTCACCCGAAGAGACCGCTTTGTGTTGACTGCCAGTTTGTTGCCAGGTATGGGGGCCACCATGGTACACAGCTGGTTCAGCAACGTCTTCACCTATACTGGAGACAACCGAAGCTTACAGGGGTTTTTTGATGCCATTGTGTTGGTGATGGAGACGGGCTTTGCCGTAACCGGTTTCATTGGTGTGATTCTCAACTTGTTGCTTCCTCCCATTTCCGACAACATCGAGGAGATCAACGAGCTTGTTTTGGAGACCATTGGCTCTGCTGATGAACATGCTTTGGCTGCATATGCGTCCAAAGAACAGGAAATAAAAAAGCATGTCATCACAAGTCGTATTGATGAGGTTTCCAAAACCAGCGACTCCGTCTAGATCTATCCGGTATAGAGCTATAGTAGAAGTACTTTCTTCTAGTCTCAGTGGTCATCAGTAGTCATCAGTAGTTTAGTCATTAGTAGTTTAGTCATCAGTAGTTTAGTCATCAGTAGTTTAGTCATCAGTGGTCATTGAGTTTGTTTTAGTTGTTCCTTATATTCACCGAGACTGGTAACTAAGATACTTAGACCTTAGTCTTAGATTGAAAACCTGCTGAGAGACCAGCCAATAAGAATCAACAATGACGAGTAGATCGAAATGTCTGCCTTGCTTTGAAGAAATTGGAAGTTGGGGGACTGGCAAAGCTCCGAATAGGCGTTCTGGACCCAGATTCGGAAGTGTTTCATCCAATTTGATGCCCAAACCTGAACTTTTTGCATTCTGACCGAGAATGGCGCCCAAAAGTCGTTTATTTCAGGGGAAGACACAGCGGGTGCCGTTTTTCTATCAATCAGAAGCGACAAGTTGTGGATTTCATCGGAGAACTCCGAGAGTTTTGCCGCCACCTCTGCTTCGAAGGCCGTCACCAACTTTTTGCGTTTCCATGGCTCAACAAAGAAAGTTGCCACGGCAAACAAAGCAATATTCACGCCCATCAACATCCAGGTTCCCCAAGTGGACGCTCCCCGGATCTTGTCGCTCCATAATTGTTCCTCGTGGTACCGGGTGAGAATGGACGACGTAAGTTGCACCTGAAGAGACTCAAACCGGTTCTCTGCCTCGGCTAGTTGCACCTTCCCTGCATTTTCCTGCTTCTGATTGAGGTGGTCATTCTTGTAGAGTTCGGTAAACCGCTCCACATCATGTGGCGTCCACTCGTGCTTCCGGGTCAAAAGCTCGTTGATTTCTTTCTGTGAACTGGACCTCCGCTCAATGGCATCTTCGTACTCCTGCTTCTGACGGCGTACCTGTATTCGGGCCTCCTCCATTTGTTGCTCCACCCTAGTCACAATATTCTTGTGCATTTCAATTTGATCATACCCTGTTACCAGGTTAATGGAGGCTGCAAGACGGGGTAAGGCCGCTACGACTTTGGCCACCTGGTCGTTTTTCCAGCGCCGGGCGTAGTCGGCAGTTGTCTCTGCATAAGCCAATAGTTGAATCAAAGGCAGAGCACGTTTTGAGACCAGGATTTTCCCGGGGATTGCCTCTGTATTTATACCTTTGGGTTTTGTGAAATCTGTGTTTGTGGCACCACCCGAATCTGTGTTTGTGCTTGCATTTGCAGCTGCATGTGCATCCGCCCGTGTTTCAGAATTTGCCACCGGCTTGTCTATAAAAGGAGCGGTTTCTGCACTTGGATTTGTAGGGGTAATTTTTGAAAGCACTTCTTTTTCACTGTGGACTTTTGATGGGGGCACATTATCTTTCTCTAATTGGCATTTCTTGGGCGCCATATTGGAGGTTTCGATGATTTGCCGAAGCTTGGCATCCTGATAGAGATCCAGGTAAAATCGGAGCTGGAAGGTGTTTCTAGAGACAAACCGTCTGGAGTGTATGAGCCGCATCATGTTCAAAGGGAAGCAATGAATATTCTGGACTATCTGGCGGAGTGGATACTTACAGTTTCAGAGATAAAGTGCCAGAGTTAGAGCGAGATTGAAAATCTGTTTAGTTGGCGAGTCCAGTTGTTTCAGGTCAGTATGTTTAGTTGTTTCAAGTATGTTTCAGATGGATCTCTGCTGGGATTGTTGGATTCAGTGGATCTCTCGATTTCCAGTTGTGTTTGATTTTGTTGGTATAATGGAGTTTGGCGATTTCTAGTGGGGAATTTAGGTTTGAGGACTGCAACGCAATGTTCAAACAAGACTTCAATCTGCCCTAGACCTCCAGTCGGACCAATGATTGTGCGTTGTTGCTGATTGGAGAGGTGCTGAAACTTTGACCGGCCCGGGACTTTGCAGTCTACGCACCGGCGCTGAGTGCAGTCCGAGCCATGAACCAATTATCCAACAACCATCCAACAACCATGCAAGCAAGTAATCAAGCAATTGGTCAATCATTCAATCACAATTACTTATTATGGTTTCAGAACAAGATAATACAATACAGCAATATGCCTTTGGTTTAGTCTTTTGAGATCTTTATTTGTTTTGTGCAATGCGTGAATGCGAAGCAGATTGAGTTATTACTTGAACTTAAGCTACGTTTCAGCAAATGGTGTTGGAGCGGCAAAGGGATTGGACAATGAGGCTACAACTCTGGCAAATCAGAGACAAATCAAAGACAGATCAAAGACAAATCTGAGACAGATGAATTGATCAATTTCGAAGTGGTCATTCGTTATTGACTAAGATTAAAAGTTCTTGTCGATCAATTCCTTGGCCAATTTGAAGTCGTCGGCGTCAATGTAATCCAAAACAATAATACCGCTACCCTTGGAAAAGGAATCCTGCAACTTGTGCTCGATCATGGCCTTGGAGATTGGCTGAGGCCAACATTGAGGGTCGAAGAAGTTGGATCCAGAAGTGAAATTGACAAACAACTTGCCATCGGTCTGCGTGGAGTTGTACTCGTGAGCCTTGTTGGCCAAGTTCTTGACATACTCGACCTTCTTGGGGATCACATCGGCGTTTTCAATCTCACAGAAATCCTGGACGCAGAACGAGCCTCTGTCGTCTTCAGTACAGTTGTACTTCCACGAAGAGGCCTCGAAACCAAAGTTGTTGCGCAAGTCGTCGTTCTTGACGCCGAATCTCCGGAACAAAATGGCTTTGCCACGAGCATCACCCAACCGGGGCAAGTTAGTGCCCAAGTACCACTTGTCCTTGTTCTTGTCAACATAGTTTTTCCAGAACAAGTTTGCAAACTCGTCGTGGTCATTGTCCCACTCGCCGGTACCTTCCTGCTTGATGGAAACAATGACAGTTTCAGATCTGTTGCCGTCGAGGAAATCATAGATTTCCTCCAAGGTGTCCTTGAACTTCTTGGGGAAGGGGATCCGCACGGGGAAGTTGCCGTGGACGACAGTCAACTCGTTGGCGTCTTCACCAGATTTCAAGGGATATTTGCCCACACGGATATCGAGGAAGCGGACACCGTTTTCCAATTGGTCCGTGACCGAAGCCCCCTGGCACTGCACGGAGGGCAACGCCGTGTGACATGCGGCGGAATTGTGGGTGCCAGGAATGGCAAGCGAGCCAATCTTGGTGTCGTCGTCAAGTTGGCCCAACCAGTTCTTATAGTTTACCATTTTGGGAAGTGTGGAGAAGAATTAAAAAAAAATTAGCAATTGAGGGTATTGTGGGTCTTTGAATTATGTTGCTATGGATGTGGGGGTATTTATACCGGGAAGGTGGAACGGCGTGCACATAGCACCGAAGAAACAAGTGACGCAGACCCGACGAGTTTGGCTGGACCCATGCTCGAGAAGAACGCCACTACATACAGGAACTTACATCATCGAAGATCATCCCAAGCGAGTCTACTAATCATGAATTGGTGAATGGGAAATATTTTGAAATATGTTGATGGATTGGGAAAGAGGGGAAAAAGGGGAAAATAACGGAAGAAATGGCGAATGATTATCAATATCCCCGCCAGACATCATCATAGTCAAGCTTGTCCTTTGTTTCTGGAACCCTCCAGTAGATAAGTACAAAAAACACTACACCCAAGGCAAAGAAGAGAAAAAAGACATAATCACCAAGAACACCCTGCAAAACAGGAAACAGAAAAGCAACGACGCTATTGGCCAACCAATTGAACATTGTGCCGAGCGACTGTGCAAGCCCTACGGATTCGTGGGTGGCCAATTCACAAGTCATAAGGCACGGGAGCTGGCCCAATCCGAAGGAGTAGCCGATGCTGAAGGAGAAACATCCGAAAACGGCCAAATAGTCCCACTTCATGAGGAGCCCCGAGGAGATGACTACAGCAGACAAGGCCATGGCCGCAACGGAGATAAGCAAAAGCGGTTTGCGGCCCCAACCGTCGAAAAGCGGAGATACGGCCAATGCGGCAATGACATTGGTGAGCGCCAATGTCGATGTGAGCCAGAGCGCATTGGTGCCCTTAGGAAGAATGTTGGAGGCCACGGAAACTCCATAAAAGGTTATTGCATTCATTCCGCTGAGCTGCTGGGCAGTCATGATGAGAATTACTGCAAGACACTCCTTTCTGTACGTGCGGGATGAGATATACTCAAGCAACGTGAGGGTGCTGAGATCCACCGAGCCTCTTCTGGGACGTGAATGTGTTGGTCTTAGTTCCAAGGAGTTTGTGGTTGAAGGTTGGTTTCCTAAAAGAGATGAGCATTCGTCTGGGATGGAGACACTGTCCAGGGAAGAGACGGAGGGGGATTCCCTGCAGGACAAACGTCTCCAATGGTTTATTTCACCCATGGAAGCGTTTTTATCAGAGCGAAGCTGGTGAAGAATGGACTGGGCTCCTGAAATGTTTCCCCGGGCCAAAACAAGCCATTTTGGCAGTTCCACCGTGGAGAAAAGAAGGACGTACTGCACAAAAGCCACAACTCCACCAAACACATAGAGGTTTCTCCATTGGTCATTGTTGCTCCAAGGAAAAGCCACGAGTTGAGCCGAAAGGATGCCAATGGGGACTCCAAATTGCACCAAGGACCCCAACAAGCCTCGGTGGTTGAAAGGTGTTAATTCGTTGATGAGAATGGGCGACACTACTATACAGGCGCCAGCAGCCAAACCGGTAAGAAACCTACCAAATATAAGCACGTGAGGCGAATTTGCCATGGCAATGAAAGCAGAGCCGAGGCAGAAAAAGGCAGATGCCCAGATCTGAAGCCTGCGGCGGCCATGGCGTTGGGTGACGCTTTTGGACGCCATGATCAGCGACGAAATGAGCCCCCCAATGGTGAAGACGGTATTGATGGCAGCAGTTTGGGCCAGGCCCATGGGGAGGCACTTGCTACGGCCCAAGTGGGCCCAGATCGTGTCTGAATACAGGTTATACGGGCCAGGGTAGCTGATTTTGCAGCTGAGGATTTGCTGGGGGGCATTGAAGACGGAGAGATGGAACCCGAACTGGAAGGTGCTCATACACGCAAGAAGCGTGGCCCATGCTAGCCTCCAAGTGATGCTATGGCTGACGTGCTGGTCCTCCATATGCAGAAAAAAAAGAACAAAAGAACGGTACAGGACGGTACAGAACGGAACAGGGGATCAAAATTAGGGAAAGTCAAAAATCAGGCAATGGAGATCAGGGAGAAGCACTTAAGTTCAAGGAAAGGATCAAACACCAAAGTTAAAGAGCCTAATGGAATTGGACTAGGAATGATACCAGGAATAATACCAAAAAATGATACCGGAATTGAACCAGGATTTATACCAAAAATGATACCAGGAATGATACCAGGAACGACAGGGAACGACAGGGAATTGGTAATGATACTTATAGTCCCAGGAAATTGCCACTGAAATTGGATGATTCTGAAGTTGATGAATCTGGAATGGATAGTATGAAACTGATGGTTTTAGCTGATACTTGATGGTGATTTGAGCCAATGGGAGTTGTGATTGGAGTTGGATGGACCAAAGAGGCAATTCTATCTTAGAGTCAGTGCCGAGCCCAGGTGCGGTTGAGGATTAAGTGTGTACAGGATTCGGGAGTTTCAATATCCTATTTGTTTGATCTGTTTCGGCTGTGTTTCAAATTCAGTCAGTCTTGACTTTTTTTTGACTTCTGAATCAATCATTTTAGGGATTTAGGGCTGGGGTCGTAACAATATACGGCGCACCGATAAGACGGCGGGCCGGGAGTGCATATACACTATTGAATCAAGTTACGTGACCGAGCACAAATCTAAGAAGGGAAAAACTAAATCCTGTTCTTTTGGTGTACCGATGTTGGTGTACAGGTCTTTATGCGAAGATGGAAAGTGGTGTACCAATGTCAGGAACGCTTACGCACGGGTGACTCGGCTGTGTTCCATACCTGCATATGGATCGATTATGCATCTACGGCCAAATCCTGCACGCGCCACCGTTATCAGTTTAGACAGTCGCAGTTCCAGCATCGGGGCAGTTTTAGTCTAAGGGAACGTGTCCTTTAGGCGTGTTTCAAGAGTGTTCCAGCACTGTTTCAGCACTGTTTCAGATCTGTTTCAGATCTGGAACAGAGCAAAATTAGTGTTCCAGTGTATGACACATTGCTTCCACATTGTTTAATGTTTTACCACAGTTAATCGAAAGCTTAAGGTGCTCGTTTAGTACGGAGTGGCGTGATTTTCACGTGACCCCATTCATCAGTATGACCTTATTCCGTATACGGCAACAACACAGCCGAAGAAGGTTTAGTAGCAGCAGCAGCACAATGTGCCGGTACATGAGACAAACAAGAGACAGGTGAAATAGAGATGAGCAGAGATGAGCAGAGATGAAACAAACATGAAACACACATGAAACAAATGTGAAACAGAGATGAAAAATACATGAAACACATATAAAACACATATAAAACACATATAAAACACATATAAAACAATGTTTCAGCTCTGTTCCAAATCTGAAACAAAGGTGAAACAGTGAAAAAAAACCCAGACCTCCCAAACCGGCTGCGGGCCGCGAAAAGCGCAGCAAAGAAAAACATCTCATTTACAGCCAAGCAACTAAAAAAAGGAACGGCAAACCACTCCCACTGCCCCCATTTTAAGCGCTCTTAACTGGAGTTCTTTCCTAACTCAGCGCAAAAAAAATCACCACTTTTACGAAGCACCTTCTTTTCTGAAACACTCTTGCAACCGTTCCTGAATCCTAGCAACTTACCGGGGCGTTCGAAGTAGAGGGAAATAGAGGGAAATCGTGGAAAAAGTGCTCGAGGCGTGAAACTATTGCCCCTGAAATACCCAGTGCCCCCCATAAAAAACCCCGAAAAAAAGGCCCGGTCTAGACCGTTTTAATAGTATTTATTTCAATTCTTCAAAGGTGTTTTGAATTGATATTCTGAATTGATATTCTGAAACACTCTTGAAACACGTGAAGTCATTGTGAAGTCATTGTGTTTACTTGAAGTCATTTTGAAGCACAACTGAAACCATTTTGAAACAGCTGAAACAAACAGCCGAAACTCCCGAAACCATTGTGAAACAGTGGTTGACCGGAACATCCAGCACTTCCAGAAAGCTATTTTTGGCAAAGCTTATTTTCTGCGCAAACATCAGCCGATTTCCATAATCCAAAAACTCCAAAAACTCCAGAAACACCATGGTGTTTTCTTTTTTGCGCAGACGGAAGGACCGCAAGGCCCCGCCGGTGCCGGAGAAGGAGCCGGTATTGAATCCCCCGAAAGTCCCCGAAAAGGGAGTCAGAACAGCCGGGGTGAAGACGGCCCCCGAGGGAATCGACGGGAAACCAATTGGGAAGACGAATAGAACAAAGGGAACCGAGACGAAGGCGTCCGAGGGGAAGACATCCCAGTCCAAGGAAAAGAGAGTGTCGAGGGTTCCACAGGTCCAAGTTCCCAAAGAAAAGGATTCAGTGAAAATTTCCAAAGAGAAGGATACAGTGGAGGTTCCAAAGATGGAGGTTCCGCAGGTCCTAATCCCTAGAGTTGACGTTTTCCTGGGCCATGAACAAGAGTCGGCAGCGTCCAGCCAAAAAGACTCACTCAAGGTGGACTCGCTGAAGGTGGGATCTGCACTGCTGCTTCGGACGGAAGCCACGTCCGAAAAGGCCGAGGTGGAGCCGGTCATGGACCCCTCTCTAATCAATAAACGGGCATCCAAGGAGTTGAGAACTACAAAGCCAGACTCCTTGAAGGACTCCCTGAAGGACTCTCTGAGAGAGTCAGTTCGAGAGTCAGTTCGAGAGTCAGTTCGAGAGTCAGTTCGAGAGTCAGCGAGAGACTCCAAAGGGATGGAGCCAGCTAGAGACTCGAGGGTGTCGAGGGATCTTCGGCCTCCGAGAATCAATACGGACCAGCCTGTAGTTCTGTCTCCATCGTCGCCGCTCAGTGCCAAGTCGGCGTCGTCTGTGTCGAGGTACCCCCCTGCGTCGTACATCCGGCACTCGAGGGTGTTATCCGGGTGCAGCACGATAGCCGGCGGACTCAACGAGATGTTTTCGCCCCTGAAGACGCTTCGGCACCGGCAAAAAGAGATCATCACCGACTTGCCGCACCAGTTGTCGCCGGTGGTCAACCTTTCCAATGCGCAGAGGTTGCGGCAATACGCGTCGGGGTTGCTCAGTGTGTTGGCTGCCGATGGCGGTTCCTGGTTGCCTGCAGACGCCGTGTTGACGGGTACCGAGTTGTCGATCTGGGTGTTGGGCGCCAGTAAACCCCGGTATCTCAACATCCAGGACTGCAAGATCCTCCCGCTGAGCTACCACGTTCCTGGAGACGACAAGCTTTATGATCTTATGATCTTGCAGGATTATGACTGTAACCTGACGAGTCTCCGGTTCCAGGTGGAGGCGGAGATGCACACGTGGCTCGCAGCATTGCACTTGGCCAAGTTTGAGCAGACATCGCTCCATGAGGCGTTCACGGCGGTGGTTCTTTCACTTAAGGGACCCCAGCTCCTGGACGTGTATACGCTTTTGGCGCATAAGAAGCGGTTTGCCCGGTTCGAATGGTGCAACTTGCGGTTGCCGCAGGTGTCCAACAAATGGATCAAGTTGTTCATGGCGATCATCCCAGGAGACACCAAGAAGAATGGCCGCGTGGAGATGTACACGTCGGAGAAGCTCCACAAGAAGAACTTGGTGCTCTATGTCAATCACGTGAACTCCGTGTACAACGTGTACCCAGAGGATTACCATATGATTGATTTTAACCTGATCATGAAGTTGGATGGAGAGGTGTTTGTGAATAAGGCATACGAGCACTTGTTTGGGGGAGAACCCCATGGTCACCATCACCATAACAGTGGTAGTGGGCTCGGCGCCGAACTGTCGCCCAAACGGATGTCTCGGCCGGTGTCGATGACGTCGTTGAGTTCATTGATTGCTCCGTCCCAAACCCCCGTGCCTTCAGCAACAGTTCCTGCTCCTCCTTCATCTTCTGCTCCTTCGTTGACTGCTCCACCCCAAAGTCTCGGATCATTGTCGCCCGTCACACGCTCAAGGTCCACATCCGTGAGCTCAGCTCTGTCGTTTTTTGTTAATGCTCCATCTCCATCTCCAAATCCAAACCCCGACTCGCTGTCGGCTTCCAAAAAGGATAAGAAGACCCATTTCTTCAAGAAACAGGCCGTCAACAACTTTGTCACCACCAGCTACGTGTACCTCATGCCGGAAGCCCACCCCGGAGTGTCTGCCATTGAGATCATGCTCCGGAACTTTGTGCACATTATCGATGCCTTCAAGTTATACGGAAGACCCGATCATTTCAGCAGCGATAAGAAGGATATGCAGTCGTTGCTCTTTGGGTTGCCTTCTTTGCCTCATTATTGCTACATGGAGAGTGAAGATGCGTATGGGGTTGTTGCAGCTAACTTTGATACTGCCCGGTTGCTGGATTGGGGAGAATGGCAGTGGAGACGGTGCCTTAAGGAGTTCTTGCGTTGTGTACAGGAAGACGGCGATTACCGAGGTTCCGGCGACATCAACGAGCTTTTCCGGTCTTTGGAGGCGCTGTCGCCGGGCAGCAGTGTGAGTTACGGCGATACACTGCCGTTCCAGGCGCTTTCGAGGGTGGGGAGCCCGAGGGGGGATAACTTTGCGTTTATGAAGGGATCCCCGGATATGTCCCGTTTGGGAAGTGCTGCGCAGGAGTTGTCCAAACTACGGGGCGCTGCTCGAGATGATGCATCTACAGAGACCTCAAAGATGGAGACGGACTCGGCATTGGAGAAACCGATTGAGTTTGGAGACCGCCCGAGCATGTCACGTGACCAGCCTAATTCACACTCACGTGACACATCACATGACTATTCTCGTGACCATACCCGTGAGCGGTCGTTACACCCCATTGTGGATTTGCCCACGCCTATTGACGATGCGCAGGCATCGTACTTTGCGTCAGAAAAGCAGATCCCTTTACGTCTGTAGGATATAGATTGATTCAAGTATAGCTGATCGGCTAGATAAGATTGTAGCCTCAATGCGGCAACTCTCGATGCACCAACTTTATGCACCAACTCTCGATGCATCCACCTTAAGCCTCCTCTCGACGCGCCGGCACTCCGAAGTCGCACATCGACGCGAGAGACGCTTCCTACGGGCAACTCTCGATGCGCTTACGCTGCAGCCGAATACAGCCCCATCCATGGCCGATCCACGGACGCGCACCACGTCTCCAATGTCAACAGGCATGCGTCAGATTGCTTTGTTGTTGTCAAGCGCAACACGCGCTACGCGCTGACGCGACACGCAAATGTCACCTGTTGTACAAGTAAACATTGGCCACGCCATACCATCGTGGAGGCTGGTATGAGTCTAATAGGTGGCACGGTATCTCATGTTTCGAGTCCTGTTTGGGGTGTAGGTGTGTTCAGAGATGTTTCACATGTGTTTCAGGGATGTTTCATAATTGTTTCATGGCTGTTTCACCCGTGTTTCATGGCTGTTTCATGCCTGATCTAAAGATCTACCAAGTCGAATTTGCCATGTTTATCCAACTCGAGATCTGCCCGATCATGGAGCCAAAAAGGACGAAAACATAACACGAGTGCATACGCACACGCGGACGCGCCAGCACGCGTCACGTGTGTCGCCACCCTGCGCGCACGCATCACGAAATTTTTGCACTCGCTTGACAACAAACCACCCCCGGAACTCGGATTCACAACACCGTGTACCCCTATAAATACCCGCAACCCGCTCGTTATTTTCACAACCAGATTTTTTTACAACAGTCTATTTTTCCAGTTCCAGACTTCCTCCCCACAAGTCTACCACCACTCACCTAATCTAGAATGTCCATTCAACAGACACCCACCAACGGGTTGACCGGCAAGATCTCCACACTTGACATGAGCAACATGAGAGGAAGTGCTTTGACCGATAAGTTAGCCGCCGAGGCAGCCGCCAAGGATGCTGAATTCGGTAAGGATTCCATTCTCGGCAAGGAGTCTGTACTTAACAATGGCAAAGACAGCAAGCAAACTAAGGACGCCAAGGATGCCAAGGATGTGCCTAAGGATATCGTTAGACCTGCGCACATCAAGGAGGGCGGAGCCATTGAGTCGGCCAAGGTGGAGGCTGAGATCAAGAAGGCCGTGGAGCAGCACCAGGAGTTCTTGTCGGCACATGCTGAGGAGCGTGCCCGGTTGAAGGCATTGGAGAAGGAGGAGCCTTTGTTGATTGAGAACAAGCACCGGTTCGTTTTGTTCCCCATTAAGTACCACGAGGTGTGGCAAATGTATAAGAAGGCCGAAGCCTCTTTCTGGACAGCAGAAGAGATTGATTTGTCCAAGGACATCAACGACTGGAACAACCGCATGAACGACAACGAGCGATTCTTCATTTCTCGTGTGTTGGCCTTTTTCGCCGCATCCGATGGTATTGTCAACGAGAACTTGGTGGAGAACTTCTCGCTGGAGGTGCAGATCCCCGAGGCCAAGTGTTTCTACGGGTTCCAGATCATGATGGAGAACATCCACTCCGAGACTTACTCGTTGTTGATCGACCTGTACATTAAGGACCCCAAGGAGGCCGACTTCTTGTTCAATGCCATTGAGAACATCCCCTGCATCAAGAAGAAGGCCGACTGGGCCTTGCGTTGGATCAACGATAAGGAGGCCCTTTTCGGAGAGCGCTTGGTGGCTTTTGCCGCCGTCGAGGGAGTCTTTTTCTCCGGCTCCTTTGCCTCGGTGTTCTGGTTGAAGAAGCGTGGCTTGATGCCAGGTCTCACCTTCTCCAACGAATTGATCTGCAGAGACGAAGGCTTGCACACGGACTTTGCATGCTTGTTGTTCTCTCATTTGAAGAACAGACCAGCGCAAGCCGTGGTGGAGAGAATCGTTACCGAGGCCGTGTCCATCGAGAAAGAGTACTTCACCGATTCGTTGCCCGTCAGCTTGTTGGGTATGAACTGCAACTTGATGTGCCAATACGTGGAGTTCTGTGCCGACCGGTTGCTCGTGGCCCTCGGCAACAAGAAGGTGTACAACGCCACCAACCCATTTGACTTCATGGAGAACATCTCGTTGGCCGGCAAGACCAACTTCTTCGAGAAGAGAGTGTCGGACTACCAAAAGGCCGGAGTCATGGCCAACCACAACGATTCCAAGAGCGCCAGCAACGCGTTCTCTTTCGACGAGGACTTTTAGGCTCGCCAGTTGGCCGGGCAGGCACTGCTGGCTTGGGCCGGGCTCGGCCTCTCATAGATAATGAACATAGGATGATCAACGGATCGATACACCTGTACCACAATACACTACTACAATAGACTATTACGGTTTAACTACTACAGTCCAGCTATACTGCAGTCCAACTATAAGCCTCAGGCACACCAGTCCAACTTTAAAACTTAGGCACTACACTCTCTCTATAGTACTATCAAGATACTACAGTCAGTATCTTATGAATCCTTGAGACCAACCTTGAACCACTTCGATGACTTGATGCCACCCGAGGCCTGTTCATCCATATAAACATCTGAAAGATGTCTATAAGGAGTACAAGACTCCAAAACCTTAGCTTAGACACTAGAAGCTCTTGTCTTTGGCCCAGTTCTAGCAATCACATGATCATTCACAGAGTATGCTGTTGAAATTGAAAAGAAACGAATTGATGAAGAAACCCAAACCCACTCACAATGTATTGAAACTCGATTTCGCTCATATCCTTTATCACATTGATAGATTTCAGAAGACTCTAATGGACACTTTTTGTCATGTCTCATTTAGATATGACTCTTGATAACGGGAACCACCGTATCATGAACACATTTTCTTCCGAGTGAATGCAAAATCCGGGTTTGCTCTGAACCTCTTCAAAACGTATTTGAATGTTTCTGAGTACCAGAACCGTCCTGCAAAAGTAAAGCCGAATAGGGACTGTCCTCTCATTGGTAGGATGCCCTCTTCTTGGTAGGCAGAATAGCAGATAATAGCAGATAATAGCAGATTGCTAATATTCATTGATGATTCCTGGAGGGAAACTGAGCGGCGTTTCAGTGTTTTGAGAGAAAACGTGGATTCGAAATGCCATCATGGCACTTTGTACCATGATGGCCGAAACACAACGTTTGCAATGGCGAATTTTAGGATCAGACGGCTTAGGCCAATACCTCTCTGCCTGTAGTGATCTATCACTGATAACACATGTAATCGTGTAAGCCTGTAACCTTGTAACCCTGATCATACGTCACACAACCTCATGAACAAAATGTAGTCAGTTTCAGGGTATTATGTTCTTTAGTATATTCTTGCCTGAATGATACTATATCCGTTAATCCTTCCTCAAAGGAGAATCTGAGCGACTCATGTATCATGTAACGTAGAAGAGAAAACGTAGAAGAGAAAACGTAGAAGAGAAAACTTCTCCATCAGAACGATGTTGATGATTGTTCTAGAATTTTCGAAAGACGTTTGCAGTGGCCATTGATAGGATCGGACAGCGTAGCCTTCATAGTACCACTATAGGCATGGCCCTGCCAATATAAATCTAACACAGGGAGTGGAAGAAATTCAGTGAAAGAAATTCAGTGAAAGAAAATTCTTAGTGAAAGAAACTCTTAGTGAGAGAAATTCTTAGTGAGAGAAATTTGGTGGGAGAAAGGGCGAGGGGGGGGTTCTTATATAGACATTTGGCCCCCTATTCGCACCCCGCCCAGTTTATTTGCAGCCACCAGCCATGCAGGAGCGGGGAAGCTGCGAAATATATAAGGCTGCGCATCCCCCCTGTTCCTGTTAGGAAGCGACTTCCAATTCGGACACTGAGATATATATATCACGGTCGGGTAACGCCTGATTAACCCATGTTTCGTGTTTCTTGGTTCATGGTTCATGTTCTTGCAGGATTGCATCCATCAATTATCAAAATCTTCAATACTTGGTTTGAATCAGTGTATATAACAGCGGGACATTCTTCCCCTTGGACTAAACAAAAAATTTCTCACTACCTACTATGATCAACTTTAGGACGTAAGGAATACGTTCAATATACAGACCAACAGTCCTTGTCTCGTGTCGAAGTCTAACAGTTCAAGCAGCCATTCCAAATAACCATTCAAATAGCCATTCCAAAACCCATTAAACAAAGAAACAGTCTATTTGAAGTGGTCTTCCAAAACCGAAATACCATGAACGATCGTACGCATTTCAGAGCCTGATATGCAATATCATGTATCTAAGCAATGTCAGGTCTGGCAGTGATTGCTGCACACTTAAGTTAAGAAGATGAATTGTTTTCATGGCACTGGCGATGGTGTTTAAACGTTCATCAAGGATGGTTTAAAACTTCACATTGGAGGATCCAATACCAAATTTGTTTCAACAGTTGGTTTTTGGGGGGCTCAAACTGCTTTTCGTGTTTCAAGAGATTGTTTGCTCAAAGTGATTGAAGAGCATCTTACAGGAAACCAAAGATTAAGATACCAATCCAGAGATCCACGAATGGATTCAGATTATACTATGCTGACTACTATCTGACTACTAAACTATATTGATCTATTGAGATACACCACAAGGTGTATATGTATAGTAACATTCTACGGAGCCTAGAGCATACGAAGAACAGCCTAGAGGTGGAGTTACTCCAATACCATACAAGAAAGTGATATGAGCCATTAAAGATCTGATTTTGCTAATGGTTCATACAATTCTATTGAAAGACTACAGCCATGGCATACTAATACTACTACTACTACTACTACTACTCCTACAGGGAACTAGTGGTTCCGGAGTCTTCGACGGAAATGAAAGTTCTCTTGAGTGTTGAATATCTTGTGACCATTAGGTCCATCTCTGAGAATTTGAAAGCTCCACTGAATCTCACCATGTTTGACTTACGGAGTGCCTGACTCCACAACCCATTATTCACAACTATAAGCGAATATCAGCTTGATTGATTTTTGGGTCATGCTCCACCCATAATGGTGTAACTACTCCCACCAGCACCCTACTCGATTATCTGGAAATTTATATGTGAGAATTATCTGACTCGCAAAAAATTTACCGAATCTGCCATCAGAATAGATTTGGTGAGGTGGAGGAAGTAAAGCGGAGCCGATAATAAACCCAATATGCATACTGACTAAAGTGGCCAGTGTACCTCCAGTCCCTTTCCCATCCTCCCATCCTCCCATACTCATTATTCTCATCATTGTATATTACTATCATTTCCTTATTGCTCATGGTTGAAGTGGTGATTGTTGGTGACGGCTAATGTTCCCCCTGTATTATCTGCAGGACATTATATTGTATGTACTTGGTCATGTCCATCCTCCAGCCTAGGATCACGAGTCTTTTGAATGCGCGGTATAGACTTCAGGCTAGGGATTTAAGCTAACAATATGACTCACCTCATTATCCCAGTTCATCGCTCATCCCAGCGCTCATAACCATTCAGAAAAGCATACCACACTATAATCCACGGACTATTGAATCAAAAAGCAGGGATTCAGAAAATCAGAAAATCAGAAAATCAGAAAAGCAGAAAATCAGGGGAACAGATAATCAGTATCGTTGAGGTCAACAATACACTTGAATTCAGAACATAAACCCAGAATCCATTGTGGTTGGCTTATCAAATCAAAATTACCAACCTGAAACCACCATAATCATCAGCACCGATTGAGATCATTATAGCCATAAAAGCCCCCAAATCCACCGAATTTCAAAATCCCAAAACATCAAATCCACCAATCCATCAAATCTTCATTTGCAGAACAATTCCTCAATGTTTTTAAATCCACTTAAAGCTCGACTTCATGTCCAAGTTCATTCAGCTTAATATCCTCAAAGCCATTACCGAAGCCATTACCGAAGCCATTACCAAAGCCAAACCAATAACTTTCAAGATCTGCATATCTCCAAATCCATTATCCATATCCAACATCCATATCCAATATCCCAGATATATGGAATATTCACTACCCAGGAAACCAATGGCTATAACCATAATTATAACCATCATCTACAATAACCCGAATCCCAATCCCAATGCCAATCCAAAGCCATAACCATAAGCCAAGCCATAAAGATTTACCAACTTCAAGCCAGACCCAAACTGATCTCCAAGAACTAATAAATCATAACCAAATCCAAATCCATAACCTCATACCATTCCAAACTCATATTCAAAAATCATTCAAAGACCATTCAAAAACCATTTCAAACCCATATTCAAAAACCATAACCATAACCATAACCATAACCATATACTTCCAATTAACACCATATTAAAGTCCAAAAAAAAAGACCAAACCCAATTCAAAATGAGACCGATGCGAGGCGTGAGGTTTCTTCTAATCATGTGCATCACACATATTGGCAAAGCAGAAATGATCAAAACACCAAAATCATTAAGGATTCTCTGCAATAAGCTCGATGGCCGCGTCGTGGGGTTCAGCATGATAAACCATGCCGGAGAGTTTTTTGTGCCTGGAACGTGGGGTCTAGCACCTGCATCCAGCATGGCGTGGAATAAAGGCGTGGCTAGTGTTGGAAAGGGCAACAAAACCAGAGTTTTCGGCGTAGATAACGCTTTCTTGGTCTTGGGTTCTGCCAAAACTTTATTACCGTTTATGATGTTTCTGGACCGCCATTACCGCATCATTAATATGCGGCCTCATTTGTGTGTTTCTTGGAACAATCTCCAGGCCTTGATGATGAATAGGGCCTTCAGATCTGAGGCCATTAATTGTATTCCTTTAGATCTCTACATGGTTCCGGAGGAGAAGATACCATGAGTGAGTAGATACACAGGAGTGTAGTAATCCAGTGTAGTCCAGTAGGAGTGTGTCACGTGAAATGCCACGTGACACACACTAAAATTCGAACCACGTGACTCTAACTATCACGTGACCAACAGCATCACGTGACTCGCACATCAAATACACCATCGCTTCTCTTCTCTTCACCATGGCCAAAGGAAAGAACAAGCCCAGCGAGGATAGAGCAGCTAAGAGCAAGACCTCCAACGGCCACAAGGCCAAGCAGCATCATGTTCGAAAAGGAAGGCAAGAAACCGGCGCAGTTGCCAGTAATGCCGAGTCCAAGTTCCCCGTCAAACTAGCCATGTGGGATTTCGACCACTGTGACCCAAAACGGTGTCTGGGTAAAAAGCTCGAGCGCTTGGGGTATATCCGTAATCTTAGGGTGGGCCAGAAGTTCCAGGGCATTGTGATTTCGCCAAATGGGAAACTGGTGGTTTGTCCCGATGACCATGACCTTGTGATGGCGTCAGGAGCCGCCGTGGTAGAGTGTCTGTGGGCCCGACTTGATGAGATCCCATTTGGTAAGATTGGAGGCAAAAATGAGCGGCTTTTACCATATTTGGTGGCGGCAAATACGGTGAATTATGGTAGACCCTGGAAACTCAACTGTGTGGAAGCCATAGCTGCATGTTTTGCAATTGTGGGGGAACTAGAGCTTGCAGAGCAACTTCTAAGTAATTTTTCATGGGGTTTGACGTTCTTGGAAATCAATAAGGAGTTGTTGGGGTTATATGCAGGAAGCACAGATTCAGCCTCGATTATTAAGGTTCAAGATGATTGGATGGCTAAACTTGAAGCTGAAGTTCGTGAACGAAAGTCCCGTGGCCATTCAGAAGATGTCTGGATGCAGGGAAATGTTAATAGGGCCCAGGATATGGATACTAGTGATGATTCAAGTGTGCATAGTGAGGAATCTGACGATGATGTTTCAAGTGTGGAGTATGATAACTTGGGGAATGTCATAGAAAAGACAAGGATGGAGGTGGAACTGGAGGATTCAGATGGAATGGGAAATCAGGACGCATTAGGCAATGAAGTGGATGCTTTAGGTAATCATGTGGATGCTTTAGGCAATGAAGTGGACGCTTTAGGCAATAATGTGCAAGTGGATGCATTGCAAACTTCCATGAGTGGTTTGTCTGTTCAGACAGTCAAGGAGTCTAGTCTGGAGTAGCTTGCATTATACGTTGGGAGTATAATAAAATGAAGCATATGCAGGAGACAGTAATATGGTGTATTTTAACCAAAATGACTCAATGCAAAAATAGGTAGCACATGGATATGTGTTTGAAATCACAGTGGGAGTCTGGTACCCTAACACTGTAGTACTCTAACACTGTAGTACTCTAACACTGTAGTACTATACCACTGTAGTACTATACCACTAGAGCACTATAATCGTTGATTCGAATTCCATTGTATGGCGACCTCGTATCATTTGATGTTAGAATTATTAAGCGACCAAAGGCTTTAGCCTATATTCCCAAGGGTTATAAGCTTCTAACGGGCTTATCAATTAAAGGGATCTTCAGGAACGATGGGTTAAAAGCGGTTTCCGAAATTCTTGACAACCATGATTCCATCCCTATGCTTTGGGAAGATCTCCCACAGGACCCTGAATTCAGTTCAACCTTCCACATCATTTTCAAGAACAAACCTTATCCACCAAGGATGAAAACGAATCTTGAGAAGTATAGCTTTTGGCGTGGACTTCTTAAGTAAGCAGTTAGTCCAAACGAGTCTCTGTGTCTCTGTGTCTCTGTGTCTCTGTGTCTCTGTGTCTCTGTGTCTCTGTGTCTCTGTGTCTCTGTGTCTCTGTGTCTCTGTGTCCCTCCATCCCTGCATACCTGCTGGACGCTTTGGCTCCGAAATCATGAGAATTTATCATCACCGCTCTCCGGTCACAGAGGTGGTATTGCCAGTCACAGAGGTGGTGTTGCCAGTCAAAGAAGTGCTGACAAAACATGCAAACTCATTAATCGGAACTATTATTGGAAGAATATGCACAAGTTTCAATGTATAGGGTACAAAACTTGTGTTCAGACATTAGACGTAAATCTCTCATAAAGGTGGAAAAGTCGGTCAATGCATTTTCAATGCAATTGAGAGGTTTCATAAGTGTTGCAACGGTGGTACATCCAATTCGAAACTTCCCTGGTTTGAGGAGTAGTATTATCAAATCAGTATCACTTGATTCAATGGGCTTCACCTCATTTGCCTTGTTAGTTGAGTATCTGAAGAGCTCAAACCAACTTTGGAAGTATTTAGAGTCTTCATTTCAGTTAAAGAGTTTTTTTTTCAACTTTAGAGTCTTCTTTTCAGCTTTAAAGTCTTCTTTTCAAATGTGAATTCCCCCGAGTTTAATCCATCAAAATGGTAAACTTTAGACTCAACCATTAGAAAATTTGAGACCTGTTAATCTTTCCATACCACCGTAAATCAAGTCATTGGCTTTCTGCTTATCTGTGAGATTTTTAAAGATGAGTTCCAGATCATCGTTTGTGGATGCTGAGACGTTTGGTCCTTAGTTAGTTGTGTCCATTGAAGATTTGTCCAGTAGTAATCTGAGGTGTTTGACTTCTTTCGAGATTAGGAAGTGGATGTAAATCTCAACACGATAGCCGTAAAGGTTCGTGACGGCTTCCAATGGTCATCGTTCAAGTTCCTGAGTGTAGGCTCAAGCACTCAATGAGTGAAGAACTGTCTAGGATCAAAGCACTCCGTGACTAGAGAACTGTCTAGGATCAAAGAACTCAACGACTAGAGAACTGTCTAGGATCAAAGAACTCAATGACCAGAGCACTATGTATGGTGGGTCTAACAAATCAACTTTTGGAATGGTAGCCTAGACCATCTACTCTGGAATGATAATAGACTAGATCCACAGACTAGATCCACAGACTAGATCCACAGACTAGATCCATAGACTAGAATCATAGACTAGAACCATAGACTAGAACCATAGACTAGAACCATAGACTAGAACCATAGACTAGAACCTCCAGACTAGAGCCTATATGCCAAGGAATCATAGACTAGAGAGGATGGAGTAGATCCATAAACTAGGTCCATAGACTAGAACCCTTAGACTGGAACCATAGGCCAGGGAATCATAGACTAGAACCCATAGACCAGGTCATATAATAGAACCATAGACTAGAGAGAATGGAGGGGGAAGGACCAGTCGGAACTAAACAAAACTGATTAGTTGTGTCACTTCCCGAAATTATGATTCCCAATAAACTCGCTGTTTTGAATTCTCCTCTATATTTCTGATCTAATACCATGTAACTGAATCTGGTATTTTATATCGTGATCCCATGTGCTATAGTATATAGTCATAATGACTAGCATAGTTTGCATTGCTCTGCACCAGAGTGTAGCTTCATGTGGGATTCATCAAACTCAGCTTGTCTTCGCTGACGGTGGTGGTTGTGTATGTTCTTACCATAAGTCAACAAGCCACTGCAACTCTATCCCACCTGAATGTATCCAATTAGTAATCCGCATTGCTTCATGTAATCCGTCAGGCCAAAAATGAATTGTTGATTTTGCGTCCAAAAGCAAACACCTTGTTTTCCCTTGAAGAGTTCAATAAACTTGTTCCACTAAGCCATTTTGGTGCAACGTATGAGGGACAGTAAAGAGCTGCCCAATTAGATGTTCACCACAAAACTTCACGAGTTGTTCACCACAAAACGTCACAAGTTGTTCACCACTAAACTTCACAAGTTTCTCACCACAAAACGTCACAAGTTGTTCACCTTTAAGCTCCTCCAAAACTCCCCAGTTGTTCACCTTCAAACTCTCTTCCATTTTCCTATCTAAATTCTGTTATGCAGTACCGTTTCTGAAACTTTGTTTGACTTTGAAGAATGAATTTCTTTATCCAAAAAGTCACGTCACTTTTAGACGGATTGGAATAGCTTCCACATATCTTTTGTAGTGATCAACAATGGTTAATATAGTTTGTGCCATCATATGTCCACTCCTATCAGTCAGCATAAACCCACATGTATCACTTGCAATGGGTGAATTAACCTTGTGTTCGAATCACATGGTTGCAAGAGATTGTACTAAATTTCTCAACAAGTAAAGAACGAATCTTCGAGACCTTGCCAAGCATGTCAAAACTAAGGTTAACAATACCAATGTTTGTCAATGCCAAGATTTGTCAATACCAATGTTTGTCAATATCAATGTTTGTCAATACTAAGGTTGGTCAATAGTCAAGCATGGCAATGGTGCTAAGGTGTCTTGTGGCAGTTGTCCTTGTTTGGTTAACAACAAGACGCTATCAATTTGAAACAAAATACCCTTAATAGAGTCAGAAAAATTTGGTTCAAGTTAGTAGTTGGTAGTAGTTTTGGTAGTAATTCGTCGTAGTCGTAAGTAATTAGTAGTATGAGTTGGTAGTATGAGTTAGCAGCAGCAGCAGTAGTAGTAGCAGTAACAGTAGCACTAGTAGTAGTAATATTAGTAGTAGCTGGTAGTGATTTCAACCTTCGAACAAGAGCCAACATCATAAAAACCTATAATGTACATAGGTTTGCTGTAGCATGCATGAAATATATGCTTCCGTACACGCAGTTTAATATCCACGCTCAAAGGGCATAAGATAGGTACCAGTGCCAACACTAAAAAAACTATTCAAAACCCCTGTCAAACCTTCTACAGTAGTTAGTAGTAGTTGGTAGTGGTAGTGGTATTTGGTAGTAGTAGTAGTAGTAGTACTAGTTGGCAGTAGTAGTAAGTAGTAATTGTTAGCTGGAGTTAGTAGCAGGAGCTATTCGTTAGTAGTAGTTAGTAGTAGCAGTATCAGAAATAGTAGCAGTAGTTGGTAGTAGTTGGTAGTAGTTGGTAGTAGTTGGTAGTAGTTGGTAGTAGTTGTAGTAGCTGGAAGTAGCTGATAGTAGCTGATAGTAGCTGATAGTAGCTGGTAGTAGCTGGTAGTAACTAGTGAGAGTAGTAGTAGTTCGCAGTAGTAGTAGCAGTAGCAGCTATTATTAGGGTGAGTGAATATTGATGGGTTAATGAAGGGGAGGAAAACACGGGGAGGGAAGGGGTTATATACCCCGAGCAAATGCATTCCTGCATGCACAAACACAAGAAACACATGCACGTAGTGTACAGGCCTTGCCACCCATATATACCCCATGCATATCGGCTTCCTAATTAGGATGTGTTTCATATCTGTGGGGAGGGGACAGCAACGTATGGCTACAGGAACGGAAGGGGGACGCGGTGGCTGCAAAACGATCATCACGTGCCCCATCATGTGTCACGTCTATACACTCCTTACGCACGTGACTCGCACTTTCCCCTACAACAACTCTCTTACAACCAACTCCTTCTTTACATCCAGGGATACGACTATGACATGTGCGCGTACCATCTTCCGGCTCTCTGTAACCCGCTCCTTAATATCCTATTTAATAACCCGCTGCTAGCGTCCATGGCGGCGCTCATACAGGATCTCCAGCCACATACGGAAATCACCGTTTTGGTGCCCCCGGCAGACAGGTTCTCAGACGACAATATCACCGAGGACTTTATCCGGTCCCATATTCTCCGGAACTTGCTGGGGGTATCGCTGGCGACGGCGGCTCGGAAGTCACACCCGTACATCTATACCACTTTGAGTGGTAAACAGGTGTTGATCAAGAACGGCTACGTGTTCTCAGGTAAGGGCTTCAAGGAGTCTCGCAAGGTGCTGATTATGGGGTATGACGGCGTTCCGGTTTGGGCTGATTACTTACCCCGGGGGCTGGTGTATGGGTGTATCTATATTTCGGCTCCACTCTGTGGCGACGTGTCCGAGGTATTCAACGCCCCTCTCTTTCCGACCAATGGCGGTAGGTTTTCAGTGTTGACTAACGGAGGACCCCGGAGTATTTCGGGTCCCTCACCCTCGAATCTGTCACTTGCCTCAACTGCATTACCCCCGAAACCCATAGACCTGGCCCCGGACCTGCCCTCGGGTCTGCCCCCGGAACCCACTTTTTCCGACCTCCTCCAGAACTTCCCCGCCCTTTCCCGAACCATGGCTTCTGCATTCTATACACTCTTCCATCATAACAACCGCAAGTTCCAGGACCTCCGAAGTCGCAAAAGCCTCCCGCTTTCCCAGATCAAAATGCTTTTTGCAGCCATGGTGGCCGAGGCGTTCCGCATTGTGCAGGACACCGTCAATTCTGACTCCATAGATGGAGACAGGGTTCATAACCTCTTGACCTCGGTGTCCATGAAGAACCCCAACCTTGATATGAACCGCTTGGTGCATGAATTTGTGGAGTTCAATATTTATGACCGCTTATGGTCACTGCTCGTGTTCCAGTTCACAGACCTGTACACCTGCGATCCCAACCCCGAAAACCCCGAAAATGATCCCTCTAATGCAGATATAATCCTCCAAAAAAGCTTCCAAAAAGATTTTAACCACCGCATTGTTTTAACTCCCCAAATATACAAGGATCTACTGTGTCTTTCCCTTAACCAATTGGATATTCCTGTGGAAGAGCCCTGGAGCCTCAACGTTTTATACAGGCGCGTGGAGGAAGCCATCAAGGTGTTTTCAGAATTGTCCGGAGCCCGGATCACTAACCAGCGGGAAAAAGTCGGCATTTTGACCCGTACTGTACAAGTTTTGACCGAATCCGGAGCTCATGACGGCCTGGCGCCACTCGTGGACGCCGATACACTCATTGGGCTTTTAATTATGGTCATTGTGCATTCCAAAGTGCCCAATTTGGAGTGTCACCTCTACTATATACAGAACTTTGGCCTAGGCTCGGCCTCAGACGCCCAAGACAAGGCTGGTTACTTGAACTATATTCTTCTGAACTTCAATGCAGTTGTTTATCACCTCCAAGGCTGCATAACCAAAGAAATTAAGGCGTCGTCGGAGAATTATGCATTCTGGGCGGCCATTCAAAAGGAGGACTATCTGCAGGTCGACATGATTCTCCTGCAGATAGACACATCTAAAACACTTCCCCGGAGCCATTTTCTCAACAGCAAGAACATCCACGGTGAGAGTTTCTGGTTTATTACCATTCGGACCAATAACACGGAAATATACAATCTTTTGTCGGAAAAAACCCAAGCGGTGTCCTGCATCGAAGACCTTGTATTTGATACCAACACCACCACCAGGCAAAACCTTTTGATGGTGGCTCTTCAGCACGAAAACCTGGAAATTATTCATCACCTCATTGATGTGCTTGAATTTAACTTGTCGGCATCGGAGATTTCCGCATACGTCAATTGTCCGGACCATCGGGGCAGGAGCATCGGGCATTATCTCTCGCACGATCTTACGGCCTTACAAAGACTCGGTAAGTTTGTTGATTGGAGTCATAAGGACCATAATTCCCAGACCCCGCTTTTTAGTTTCTGCAGAGCATACGACCACCCTGCATACAAGCAGCTCATTGCAACCGGGTTCAGCATCTCCAATATTTCTTATAATCTGCATACAGACAGAAGTGGAAACACGCTTCTACATGCAATGTCACGTGGGATCCGAGAGTCTGGTATTTTGGAAGAGAAAAGTCCAATTGAGGGGCTCCAAACCAGTGAATCCGAGTCAGGGCTGAAAACCAACGTTAAAGAGTCGGGGTCCAAATTCAAGCACAAAATCTCTTCAGCAGTGGATGTCAATGAACTCAATACGCGGGGTCTTTCTCCAGCATCTCTCTCCATGCGCTACAACCGGTTGGAAAATCTCCAGGTGCTTCTTTCGGAGAAAAGCTTCATCTTTAGCATTGAAGACCCCAAAAGCTTCCACAATCTCCTGGATAGTTACAGTTTTTCGGCTGCAAAAAAGAACCATAGTGGAGTGAGCGATCCTGAGTTCCAGGAAATTGAAAAGTTGGTGGTCTCGAGCTTCTTGGACCATGTTTTTCCAAAACACCCTTTTGTTTTTGGATTGATCAGTGGAAAGTACGATAGTGGGAAGAGGGAATGGCAGATGCATGCAGTGTGCAGGAAAAATGAAGTTACTTGCAATAATTCTACTTCCACCAGCACTTCTCCTGGCGGCAGCACGATCCAATCCCAAAGTCTTTCTCTTAACACATTCAAAAAAATCGTGCAGGTGTTCTGGATGACGAATCCGCATCTGTTCATGCCGTTGGAGAAACTATGGGTCAATTTCCCCGAAACAAAGGCCAACGACCCAATCAATGCCAAGTACAGGCATAACCGGCTCGTGGATTACATGAACATGTTTCTCCTGTCACTAGCCTTTACCGAAGATAGTGTGCAGAAGATCTTCCAGAATCTCGTTAAAAAAAGCAACGAGGAGCTGGTTTTCGAGATGGCCAAAGCTGTGACCAAAGAAAAACCCATGGAGGGCAAGTTGGACCAAGCCAAACTCCAAGAAATGTACTATTTCATTGACTTTTCCAAAAAAGACCTTATGCGGTACGGTCACTTGATGCGAAAGCTAAGCAACTTATCTTCATGTGGAAGGATGAAGGATGAAGATCTGAGGAGTGCATATGACAATATTCTCCGGGCATTAAATATAATGAACTTCAAACAGGACTCAGGGGTTGTTCCAATGGGCACTTTCCAGGGTTTCGTGGCATGGCTCGAGTCCTGCACAGAGCAGCTTATTCAACAGTGTGATGTTTTGTTTGGCAAGATCCACCTTTGGCAAACACTTTATAAGCAGATCCAAACTTTGAACCAGGAAATCTGTGAAATGGAGGAATTGGTGCTTAAACGGGCCCCGGGCTCCGAACCGCGGCTCCAGAAAAGAAGCACGTTTTCGGTGGAAACTGTTCCTGCAGACGAGCAGTTCAAAGAGGAAAGCGATTTCTCTCTAATGTTCGGTTTGGGCGACCTGAAGAAGAATAAGTACCGGCGGCTCGTGACGATAAAGGCGGAGCACGTGACGCGGATCACGGATCTCGGCTCTAATCTCCGCCGCAGCCACGAGGCCGTGGCCGCTGAAATCTCACTGTTTCTTCTGTACAGGCTGCGATTTATAACATTCGGGCTTAAACGGTTGGCCAGGGAGTCGGTGCTTTCGCTCCGGCACAGAAACGTGCAGCTCCAAAAGTGTCTCGAGAGCGTTAGGAATTAGTCTAGGGGTTGTGATTAGAGATTTATGAATTTAATTGCTGGAGGTTCGTATAAATTGGTGTAGTTTGAAATGATTGGTGGAATGTTCTGGAACACCCGTACACCTAGTGCACGTGCTCTTTATCACGTGCACACGTGATTTTCACGTGATTTTCCTGATACGCGATTTAAGCCAACCCATTCTCAACTTCCCCAGTTACAACACAATGGCAATCTCTCAACAGGACTTGGCAGTGTCCATCATCAAGTTTCTCCAGGCCAGCGTGGCCGACAAAACGGTAAGCGAAGACTTTTCCGAATCCATCGATGTGGCCATCGACTGTATTGCCGATGCATTCGAAGTGTCCAAAGTAGATTCAGGGGCCGTGGACCAAAAACTAGGCGGCAGTTTATTGGAGCTTGTGAACTCCGCAACACCCCAAAAAAACCCCACCAGTTCAGGTGCAAGTGGCGCTGCCAGTGGCGCGCACAGTTCGTCCTCTTCGCAGGGTCAAAACACCACCGCATCCCCTGAGGACAAGGCCCAGGCTGATGCCTTAAAGGCCGAGGGCAACAAGGCTATGGCAGCCAAGGACTTTGTGCAGGCCATCGACAAGTACACGCAAGCCATTGGATTGGATTCTTCCAATGTGGTGTACTTGTCCAATAGGGCAGCAGCGTACTCTTCGGCTTCGCAGCATGACAAGGCCGTGGAGGATGCGAAGAAAGCGCTTGAAATGAACCCAGGGTTTGCCAAGGCGTACTCGCGGTTGGGCTTGGCGCAATATGCGTTGGGAAATGCCAAGGAGGCCATGGAGGCTTATAAGAAGGGAATGGAGGTGGAGGGCTCTAGTCCTACGGAAGCTATGAAGAGGGGCTACGAGACAGCCAAGAAGCGCGTGGAGGAGGAGTTGGAGAGATCTATTGCCAGTGAAAGTGGCAGTGGCAGTGGCAGTGAAGTTTCTGGAGCTGGAGCTGGAGCTGGAGCTGGAAGTGGAAGTGAAAGTGGAAGTAGAGCAGCTGGTGGAGCAGGAGCAGGAGCAGGAGCAGGAGGAATGCCCGACCTCTCATCGATGTTCGGTGGAGGAGGAATGCCCGACCTTTCGTCGATGTTTGGTGGAGGTGGTATGCCCGACTTGTCGGCCATGATGAACAATCCCCAGGTGATGCAAGCAGCACAGAGTATGATGCAGAACCCCGAGGCCATGCAAGGGTTGATGAACAATCCCATGATCCGTCAAATGGCCAATAGTTTGGGCGGAGAAGGCGGGCTTGAGAATATCCAGAACATGGCTAAGCAGTTCATGGGCAACCAGAACAATAACCAAAACCAGAATAATTGAACTAGTTGTGATTGACAGTTATGATATGGTGAATGGCAGTCATGAAGGTCAACAGCAGTCATGAAGGTCAACAGCAGTCATGAAGCTCAACAGCAGTCATGAAGGTCAACAGCAGTCATGAAGCTCAACAGCAGTCATGAAGGTCAACAGCAGTCATGAAGGTCAACAGCAGTCAGTGAGTCAATATCAGTCATTGATTATGGTTAGTGATGTGAGTGATGAAATCAATGATCATGAGTGATTGATGAGTGGTGGTTGTTCTCATGTTAATGAGTGACTGATAAATATAAAAGATAATGAATAATTTCTAAATGTTCTTTACCTTATTATTGAACATGAAAAAAAACAAAAACAAAAAAAACAAAAAAAAACAAAGCTATAACATACTCTACTCTAGTCTACTCCACTTTACTCTAATCTATAGAGCCTCCCTACTTCTCTATATTAGTATAGTATAGTATAGTATATGTTTTGTTCTTTATAACGTAAATTGCCTGAAACTTGTATTCGTTGATGGTTCCTCAACGAGAGGAAACGAGGTGGCTTATATACTTTTGAGAGAAACGTGTTACCGAAAAACTCTCCACCAGAACAATGGGGAGCATTATTCTAGAATGTTCGAAAAAGGCCTTTGGCTCACGAGTTGTCATAATAGACAATGACAGAATCGGACATCGTAGGCTTCATAATACCTCAGTGGATAGTGTTCTACCTATTGTGGATCTAACATACCCCCCCAGCCTCGATGTCGATTTATCGGGCATTGGGAGGCCATGTTTTTGAGCGTATTCGTGGCAGAGATGGGGAGCAGTTGATTTCAAATCTCCGGCTCGTACCGTACCGTAATGACTTCGCCCTTTGGGTGTTTGGAAGACCGTTTGCAACGAACCGTTAGAATATAGCCACGGCTTACCTTTTGGTGACCTGTGATCAGTTCTACCTCGACTAGTTCGGATCCGTCTTTATAACGTTTGAGACCGACGTCGGTAGGAAGTGGAGTGAAGTAAGTACTCTTCAGGAATTGTCTTCAGTAAGCGCAGTTGGCTGATGTGGAAAACGTTGCTGCCTTTATATTTGCGGAGGCATCACGAGTTGATAATTTACCGGTGATTCAACTTTTGCAATTTCAAATTGGTCCTGCGAACTTAGAACGAAGTTTTGGTGAAAGCTGGGAATTCCTAGCGTCTGGAAAACCTGTGAGACACTTTACATCGACATAGACTTGTTGGCTGATTTTGGAAACTAACATCCTTATGTTTCCGGTCGAAATAAGTCTTCGCTTTATCGAAAGAGGCCTGGTGAGCTGCAATAGCTGCTGTGTAAACGCGATTGAGTGTTTCTGCAATATCCACTGAGTCGCGGTTAAGATGTTGGAATCGGGACAGGGAGCTCAAAATGTAGCGGTGATGATGGAACGTATCCAAGATCCAATTCGAAGGGTGATTTCCCTTGGAGCGACGTAGACGGTTGAGCATTGAGCGCATATTCTCCCACGGCTAGGAGAGACGGCCAGTCTTGGTTATGTTGGATGTAGAAACGAAGGGAGTTCTCAATCAATTTGGTCCGATTTTCAACACGGCCGTTCGATTGTTGATGTTGAGTGACCGAAAGGTGGGAGTCCACATGAAGACGAGTCAAGGCCGATTGGAACATATCGCTTGTGAACTGAGGTCCCCGATCTGTTTGAATGGAAATCGGGTGACCGTGTAGCGGAAAATTATCGTAAGCGAGTATGTCGACCATGGTTTTGGCAGACAAATCAGTCAGCACTGGGTAAAAATGAACGCGATTAGAGAACTTGTCGACAATCGTGAGGATAGCATTGACAGACCGGCTGCGAAAAGTAGCGTTTGGTAGACCTGTGATGAGGTCGGCTGTAATGTCCGTCCATCGTAGGCTTCATAATACCTCAATAGGTAGTGTTCTACCTATTGTGGATCTAACAGTATAATATAGTATAGATTACAGATAAGAATTACAAATGAGTGAGATGAATACTTGAGTTCCACAACTAAATGATATAATTGGGAACCAATGTCACAATCGCTCCAATTTATGGACCTAAGAATAAAAAAAAGGGTTTAAGCTTCTAACGGCTTGTCAATGTTGTGGATCGTTTCCAGTAACGATGCCTAAAAGGTTATGTAAGATATTTGAATATGTTCTGACGGCTACTGCTACTGCTACTGCTACTGCTAATAGTAGGAACTCACCCGTTTAGTTAGTGCAAGTGATGATTGTTTTTAAGGGCCAACTGGGCTCAAGTTCACGTGCTTACTATCTGGTTTTGCCTGCTTTCTTAATCTGCCTGCTTTCTTATCCTTACCAGATTGCATTATACTTCTTACATACTGTGATCGCTGTAGGCTTCTTGCATACTGTCATTGTAGCCTTCTTGCATACTGTCATTGTAGCCTTCTTGCATAC
>NKZD01002028.1:12619-23616 GCA_002370635.1 Metschnikowia cerradonensis | reverse complement strand
TACTTACTACTACACACTATACCCTAGACTACCTACTACCTACTACTTACTACTACACACTATACCCTAGACTACCTACTACCTACTACCTACTACTACACACTATATCCTAGATTACCTACTACTTACTACTTACTACTACACACTATACCCTAGACTACTACCCTAGACTACTATACTCAGTTTTCATTACAACATTAGGTCGAAGAATCTTAAACCAGTCTAGTCCATTAAATCTCATACTATAGTTCAAATAAAGATCACTTAAAAGATTAATGTCTCGAAGCTTAAGGCACAACTTCTAGATTTCGAATATTATAAGGGTTTGGATCATAGTGAGGTTTGCTGAAGTCCATGGCCTCTCCTAAAGTAGGTATGATTTTCTTATAGTTCCAAAGATACAACACAAGACTGCATATAGGCCAAGGAAGGAAGCCCAAGCACGTCACTAACTTTAATCAATAGTTTAGCAATCAACTATAGTAGGAACTCGCCCAGTTAATTGATCATAGAGTGTTGGTTACTTTAATACAATAGAAGGTATTAATATTATTCTTCCATAAAGTTCATTTTAAGTAATGGAGCTCTTGCTTCGCAACCCTAGTAGTACAGAGTAGCACAGAGTAGCACAGAGTAGTACAGAGTAGTACAGAGTGTTATGTTCTTTATTTCGTGTTTTAACCTAAGCTTGTATTCGTTGATGGTTCCTCAAAGAGATGAACCAAAGCGGCTTATATAATTTTGAGAGAAACGTGGCACCGAAAAACTCTCCACAAGAACAATAGTAAGGATTGTTCCAGAATATTCGAAACGACCATCATAGTGCTTCATACAACGATGGTAGTGACACCGTTTGAAATGGCCATTGCAACAATAGGACTGAGAGGCTTCATAATACCTTCATAGGCAGGGTCCTGTTTATGGTGGATGTAACACTCATCACACTATATTACTATTCTATACACTACACTGTACTAAACTACACAATGCCATTCTATACTATACTACACTACCCTACACTACCCTACACTACCCTACACTACCCTACACTACCCTACACTACCCTAAACTACACTGTACTATACTACACTCTACTTGCTAGATCCAAGATGGGTGGAATACTACCCATATAGAGGTTGAGCCCACGGGCATAGTTAATCGAAAACCCAAGCTACTTACCCCCTTTCTGGGTCACCATTACTACATCCCTTCAGCTGCTCTCCTAAAGAATATTTCAGGTGGCCGATTCATATTATTGAGCATCGATCAAGGAATATATATAGGTAATTTACGTGCTTACAAGAATCTAACAATACTATACTATACTAAACTATACTAAACTATACTATACTATACTACACTACCGTATACTCTAGCCTATACTTTATACTGCCAATGATACCGTGAATGAAACCTGGTTGTAGCTTCTCTGACTAGGAGGAACTTTTCTGACATCCGGGATCAGTCTCACTACACTCACTACTACAGCTACTCACTACACACTACTCACTACACTCACTAAACTCACTACTCACTACTCTCTACACTCACTACACTCACTACTCACTACTCACTACTCACTACTCTGTACACTCACTACACTCATTAAACTCACTACTCACTACTCTCTACACTCACTACACTCACTAAACTCAATACACTCACTACTCACTACTCACTACTCACTACTATAATACTCGTATGCCCATCATATAAGTGTTCACCAATAGAGACATTCAGCTTACGCTGTCTGATCATAACAATAGCTATCCTATACTTAATCTCTAGTGTAATCTAAATTACTGTTAGTACATATAATTAGTGACTAGTATCTTCGCTACTACTCTTCCACAAGACCACATTAGAGTAATGTATGTACGAACTGAATCCACATATGTTTTGTTAGATTCCTGTTGAACGTTATGTACTGAGTTATCTATTTTGTCCGTTATGTACTGAGTTATCTATTTTGTCCGTTATGTACTGAGTTATCTATTTTGTCTGTTATGTACTGAGTTATCTATGTTGTCCGTTATGTACTCAGTTATCTTTTTTGTCCGTTGTATACTAAGTTATCTATTTTTTCTGTTATTGTAAGATCCACCATACGCAGGACCCAGCCTATGAAGGTATTATGAAGCCTCTCAGTCCGATTATTACAATGGTGATACGGCGTATGGCCATCTATGCACGGAGTGCTCCGATGGCTCCTTTCGAATATTCCAGAACAATCCCTCCCATTGTTCTGGTAGTGAGTTTTTCGGTTCCACGTTTCTCTCAAAGGTATATAAGCCACTCCGATTCCTCGCTTAAGGATCCATCAACGAATATAAGAAGTTAGGCATAGATGTATTAAAGAACATAACATGCTCCTACATATATTAATATATATAATATTCCCATTAACATAAAATCTTGATTATATGATGCTTGCAATTACAACTAATGTTAGTGTGCTGAATTTTACACGCATCTTCTCTTCCTTCGAACCACTAACAAAAGAAAAGCTCAAATTGATCCCTTTGACGAATCATAAATGAATATACTAATGAATAGGTATCAAGCGTGTTCACAAGAACATATTAACCACTATACGACACTATTCTACCTCTAATCTACTAGAAAATTGACTTCATTAAAAACGTGACCAAATAAATAATTCGACTTATTGATCAATTATTGCGTTTAGTCAGACTGGTCTATGGTAGGAACGACTAAATATGGTGTGTGCCTGCATATACTTCGAGGTTTCTATCACGTGACAAAACAATTCAAAATCACGTGACTTTGTTTACATCACGTGACCCAGCCGCATTATTATTATTGAATGCGAGTTCGTAATCTTCACCTAACTACACGCCCAAGACACTACCAGGCTTTCCTCCCGGCTGTAGTGTATCCAACTGTGTGATTTAAACTGGGTCTTTCGGAGTCACTCCTGCACTCGCTTTTTTTCTGAAACGTCTAACGCTCCTAACCGCCCTGCAACTATCCTGAAACCATCCTGAAACATCACCAAAAACTCTTCCTCAATATTGACAATCGATACAAATCGGAATTTCTCAACAACAGAATTTGGAATCTGAAGCGTCTTCGAGGGTTCTCTGAAACATATTCGACGCTAATCTGAACACTTCCGAGGGGAATCCAAACACTTCCGAGGGGTATCTGAAACATATTTGAAGCAATTTGAAACACTTCCGAGGGAACTTGAAACACATCTGGGGGAACTTGAAACACATCTGAGGGAACTTGAAACATCTTAATCTTTTTTCAGGGAAATCTTAATTTATTGATTCTCTGAAACTACTTGAACATCCTAATCACGTGATTCCCAGCATGATGCGGTCAAGTTCTTCCCTTCAATCATCCAGTGGCCGGTCCACTCCCTCTACCCGAACAAGCTTTGCCGAAATGAAACGGCCCGGGTCATCTCGTGGGTTTAGACCGCAGCTGCCGAAATACGCTAGGTCCAGACCCGGCTCAAGCCTTGGAAGCCGCCCTCCCACGCCGTCTACGCCTACATTCCGACCAGAGCCATATACAGGAACAATCAGTGTGAGTATCCGGCCCAATCCATTGCTTGAAGGAAGCCTGCACTGGTTCATTGACGAGTTCTCCAATCGTATTACGAATGTGGCCGATAGCTCGTCGTATCTGTTTGATAATGTGTTTGCTGCTGCATGTAACGTGACCAATGGTCACGTGTACGAGAAGGCATGTGCCCACTTGGTGGAGAATTTCCTAAATGAGGCATATAATTGTACGCTTTTTGCGTATGGAATGACCGGTTCGGGTAAAACTTACTCTATGCGTGGTGAAGACCATGATCCTGGCTTTGTCCGCTTGGCCATCGATGATATATACCGGAAAATGGAGCTGGACCAGGGCTCCAAATCTTACAATTTGAGTGTTTCGTACTTGGAGATCTACAACGAGAAAATCATCGATCTTTTGGCCAACGGTGCGCATCCTGAACTCAAAATTCGGGACGATGCTGAATATGGTACCAAGATTGTGGGGATCACCACGGCTAAGGTTCAGTCTAAAGAACATCTTTTGCAGCTTATAAAAGCCGGAGATTTGAAGCGGAAAACAAGCGCTACGGATTTCAATTCCCGGTCCTCGAGGTCCCATGCCATCATGCAAATCCGCTTGCATACAGTGGACCGGGTGAAGTCGGCAGAGTCCCATTGCACGCTTTCGCTCTGTGATTTGGCCGGGTCTGAGCGGGCCACGTCTAGTGCAGAGCGCAGGAAGGAGGGTGCTTTTATTAATAAGTCACTTTTGGCTCTTTCCACCGTCATCAACAAGCTTTCTCTTTTGTCGACGTCAAATGCAGGAAGCATGGAGCACATTCCGTACCGGGACCTGAAGCTCACACGGCTTCTTCAGCCAGCTCTTTCCGGATCTCTGTTGATCCTGATCTTGTGTACAGTGCATTTGGGTGCCAAACTGGCGGCTTTGGACCAGCAGGTGGCCACAGAAACCGCCAATACGCTCCGGTTTGCAGCTAGGGCTAAAGATATTGTCATCTCCGTGAGTAACAATAAGCGCAGTGTGCATGATGACTCCCTGAAAATGGTCGCCGAGCTTCGGCAGACTATCGAGAACCAACAACGAGAAATCGCTGCTTTAAAGGCCTCCAAACTGTACGGGTCTCCTGTCTCTTTCAGGGACGATAAGTTGGTGGCCGAGCTCCGGGCGGAAATCCACGTTCAGAACGAGAAAATCGCCCATCTCAGTCGTTTGAACGACTTGCAGAGGACGGAAACAGTCTTGCTCCGGAACGACGCATTAAACGATATCTTGGGCCTTGATATTGACGGGCTGCCGAAGCGTATGATGGCTAACTTGGAGGAATTTTACAGCAGAGTCAACTACGAGATGCAAGAGTACCGGACCTACATTGGCAATCTTGAAAAACAGCTCAAATTGGCCCAGCAAACACAGGTTCCTGCCCTCAAACCCACGTGTCATGTGGAGGAGTTGCTCAAGGACCAGGAGGAGGAGATCTGGCAGTTGAAGGAGACCATCAAGGACAAGGATCACGTGATCCATAGTTTGACCAAGACGTCCAAGCTACGGCGGTTGGTTGACTCCAACTCGGCGTTCAAGCAGCAGGATAAGGAGAACGGGTATTTTATGAGTGCAAAAACAAGTCCCACGAAAACAACCCCGGTCTAATTTCTCCAAAAATGATCATAAGATTCATGAACGAGTCAGTCCATTCTCCATCAAAAGTGAATTCTCCATTAAAAGTTCAATTTTATGAACTATTCAGTCATACATTTATTCAGTGATTGAGTTCTATTAACCATTGTGCAACGACTTGGGTGGGATCATACTATGAATGGTTTATACATCAAAGTATATTGCCATGAGACTGTGACGATTAATAATATGATCGCATTCTATGATTGCATTCTGTGATTGGTTGGTTAAACACCAGATTATTATGACTGGTTCGTTATTCAACTGCTTTGGATGCACTACTGGCGATCCACAGTACCAAATGGACATCTTGACTTACTGCCTTCTATTCCAAAAGTACTGAACATTAATTACCAATCCGTTCAGCTGAATTGTCAGTACAACCCACATTTTTTCGAAGCTAGAATCTTCTAACAGTTTATCTAGTTGCAGCCAAGGTGAGTTCTAGGCTATTTCAAGCATCGTGGTTTGTACTCAATCTGGTTTTTGGTCCACAACCTCATTCTTACCCATACAAGAACAAGACTATACAGGACTGCATTGATCTACAGTCGTCCCGTTTGAGAGACCATGGAAAGCTAGTCCTCCGTATAGCTAATAGTATATTATAATACTTTTAGTGAATTAACAGAAGAGAGCATCCATCAGTCAGAAGCACTCGCTGGCATCCAATTGTCATAAGCTCTAATTGTGTTCCAATTTTCAGAAGCCCTTGCTGGCCTCCATTTCATACCATGACATTGTATGTACTAATGTCTCAGGTACTGGGCCAACGTGTTTGTTGAAGGTTGTCTTGTATGTGGTTTTGATAGTGTGCTGTACTTCACTTTGTAATATCCTGGTGAAGGTTCACGGCATAGTATCTTTATGTTGATAGTTGAGCAGAGTTCCGAAACCATATAAGTTGGAACTCTGGCCGCAATCCTAGTGTTAGTGAATCAATTATAATATTGTCTGTCTATGAGGAACGTTTCAAGAAGTCCTCTACTTCGAGACCCCCAGAATTCTTTTTTCTTGGGGTAGGCCACCTCATCGGTATCTTCATGCACAAGATTGGGTCTTTTTTGGTACAGGTTCATGATTTTCTTAGTAAACTTGGCGACTTGGTGATTTCTTCCGTAATGAAGGTTTCGTGGATCTTCAGATGCGTTGGGTAAGCCTGCTTTTCGGATAAATGCTTTCAGGGTAGATGTTTTCCAGATGATTTTTGGTCTGATATCAGTAGCTTTCGGCAGCGAGTACCCGGCCGCATGATAGCACTAGGAGGCTGGGGGTTGGTTCCGCTTGGTGACGGCTGCAAGTTCGATGGATAAAGGGTACGACTTCAACGCCGTGGCGCATGTGGCACTCGGTACGGCCAGTGCCCATGATTACGGGCAGCAATAAGTCAATGGTGGCTGATTACGGGCAGCAATAAGTCAATGAAGGCTGATTATGGGTAGGCAGAAGACTTTGGGATATGTGCACTGGCGGTCCTGCTCGAAGGTACCTTCTGAATATCGTGGCGACTCCCATATAAGACTTGGCTCTTTTGAGCTACTTGCATGCGTCATCATCCCAGCCAGTCCCCAGAAACAACCAGACCTTCTGAACCAGCCAGACCTTCTGAACCAACCAGTCCACCGGAAACAACCAGACCCACTAGAAACAGTCAGAAAAAACCCTGTATAACTCCTCAACTATTTACCTATCTTGAGACTATGTCAACGAGTACCTAGCATGTACGGAGGCGAGGTATTTTGTGTATATGTTGTAAACAGGCCAGTGATGCACTATGCTCAGGTCATAGAAGTGTTAAGAATCAATCCAAGTCCTCAGTAAACATCAGTACCTCTGCACTAGTTGATATTGGTGGGTCTGGTGTCGGGAGACATCTTGGTATGACCTCCTTTTGGTGGTGTATGTTTTTGGTGGTGTTGTAGAATAGCGGGAGCTTGCCCTTTTATATTGGGGTGAAGCCTTCACATGACCTCAGTCACGTGAGTGATCGCGGTCTCACGGAAACATGGTGCCGCTATTGGAATGCGCGACATGTGACTGATGAACTTAAGAGACCAGTACATGTGCGAGTACGGCATGTTCATGCCAAGCTATCCAGATGAAACAATGTTGGGGTATTGTTGAAGAAGAGAAAAAGGTAGAGCCAAAGCTGTATGGGATCTCGTCTAGCTCTCGTCTAGCTTTAGTTTAGCTCTGAGCATTGTCTTCTCCAAGACAATGTAGATGAGAGAGATTGACGAAGGAGAGAGACCGTTTAGGAGTTCCCAGGACTAATTATATATAGCAAGGATCTGCTCAGTGTTGAGAGCCATCAAAAAAGACGGAGATCACGAACTCACTACTTTACGTAGCAATAGAGTTATAAGACAGATGACAGAACTGATTACCCAAGTCATGCAATTGAGAGAATTATTGCTGTCCAACTATATAAAGGTTCCTGTATACTAATTGGTATATGCAAACGTTCAACAGCCGTGGCTCCTGTTTCTCAACAACACATGTGGATAAATAGATTGTTTTTCAAAACTATTCAAACCAGCGTGATAACGTGTTTCAAACCAGCGTGACAAAATGTTTCGAAACAAGAAGACAGAATGGTTCAAACCAAATGGCGTGATGTTTCACACCAACTTTTATTAGAGTTGATTATTCTGAAATCTTAAATCTGGACGATTGCCTCATATGGTACTTCATTTGGGACAAAAGTCTTGAAGTATCAATCAAGGGTTAAAAACAGACGGAACTGAACTGGGTTTCCTTGTTATCCTGTATCCAATAATTTCTTTTCTAGTGAGTTCCAGGAAGCAGGGGGGGGGATTTATATAGTGCATTGGCAGGGGGTGGCAAGGGGGCGTGCATGGGTGGCGAATGCCAAGACGGGGGTGTTTCAGATATGAAACATGGTACAAAAGTAACGGAGCGAATATATAAAGAGGGGGGACGCGCCTCGCTATCCAGGACCCATCTACAATATTTGCAGCCATCCCCGCACTCGAATTTTGATGATGCGCAGCGAAAAGACCAACGAAAAGACCAGCGAAAAGACCAGCGAAAAGACCAGCGAAATGAGCAGCGAAAAGCGCAACTGAAAGCGTCGCAGATCCAGCCTTAAATTGAAATCATGAGACTGACTTTGAGTGATTTTGAGGCTGACTTTGGGACTGGACTTCTTTTCTTACAACCAGTATGCTACACTGGACTATACTCCTTGGTTATTACTTCTATATTCATGACATTCCTGAAATTTATACACTTCTAGTGAGTATATCAGTCAGTAACAAAGAATCTAGAATTTCGACTAGACACAATCAATGCTACTACAGTGATACACAGAGAACGGGTTGAAGCAGTTATGTCAACGAGTACCTAGCATGTACAGAGTCAAGGTACTTTGCAAATATCTTGTGTGTGGACTACAGAAGCGTTAGGTGCAGGTTCGAAGTGAGTGAAAAGTTTTTCTTGGACCTTGTTATTCTTAAGTCCATAATCAGTGAGGTTTGTATCTTTGTTCATTCTTGGGTTTTTGGTTGTGCTACTAATCTGTACTAGGAAATCCATGAAATTCTGGTTACTTGTGATACCACTCAACCTAGAGCGGAATCCGCTCTATATATACTTGGGATTCTTTGGACTCCTTGCTTTTGGGTGTGGACTCGGTAGTACCTTGTCTAAAGTCAAACCTGACTCCAGGACCTAGTTACAATACTAGTCTGCACACATGCGTTCCTCGGAAGTTTATGGGGCTTGTCCAATTCCGTTGTACTGCAGGTACCACATTACCCACATACACGGGTCAGCACATCTCACATGCTTAACAGAGAAAACAGCTCTTGGTGTCTCTCTAGCGGCGCAGCCACTCACGTGATTTGGATCATGTGAAGGTTCACCCCAATATAAAAGGATAAGCTTCCGCTATTCCATAACACCACCAAAAACATACACCACCAAAAGGAGGTCATACCAAGATGTCTCCCGACACCAGACTCACCAATATCAACTAGTGCAGAGGTACTGATGTTTACTGAGGACTTGGACAGATTCTCTTCATAGTGGGTAAAGAGTTTTTTTCCCACTTCGACATATCTCGTTCTTTGGTCTTGTAAGGTACAACTTACATATCCCTGAAGATCAATATATACTAAAACATAGGTTGAAAAGTTATGAGATTTATGAGTATAACATGTCATCCAGAACTCATTAACAAACTATCCAATTGGAACAACTTCTCATCCAGAACTCCTTGAGTCATTTACACCATTCCATGCAAAGATCAACCATACATTTATGCCGCTCTCTTGAATGTATTGTATCTTGGAGGAAAAATTGAAGACATCATTAAAGGTATTCACTTATGGAGACCCATCCACTCCCCCTATCAACTTCATATAGAAGATACCCACGTGTTGTTTCAGTGCTTTCTCCTACGGTGAACTAAATACTCCTAAGGTGATATAAATACGCCTAAGGTGATCCAAATACCTCCCAAAGACACAAAAAACGAAAAAAAAAAAAAAAAGGAAAAACGGCTTTCACAAATATCAGTAGTATATTTACTGTTATGTTCTTTCTAAAGTGTTTTAGCCTAAACTTGTATTCGTTGATGGTTCCTCAATAAGAGGAACTGAAGCGGTTTATAAAACCTTGAGAGAAACGTGGCACCGAAAAACTTTCCACCAGAACAATGGAAGTATTGTTTCTGGAATTTTCGAAAAGAGCCTCGGATTCACCAGTTGCCACAAATGATCAAATGCCGTGTCACGGTAATTGTAGTAGACACTACTAGAATCGGACATCGTGGGCTCCATATTGTATCTATAGGTAGTTTTCTACCGGTTGTGGATCTAACATTTACCTTCTGATCCACTATAGCCATGGCACTACTCATAGTTTTATTATGAATCCACGCCGTCTCAAAGCATTTGACAGTATCGGTTGCTTCCAAAACCAAGAACAATCACCTCTTTTGTTATGATTTAGAGATGCTTCGTCAAATATCTATGCACGACGGTTTACTGGACGACTCTGTTGTTAACTATTTAAGTAGCCCGATTTCCCCCCTCAACTCCGGAATGGTCCCTCTAGACCGTAACTCTGGAATGGTACCTCTAGAATGGTAGCTCTGCAATTCGCCAAAACTCTGTAGAATAGTTAACTCTAGTTAGAGTCCAGAATGGTTGAGTCCAGAATGGTTGAAAATGTCTCTCACACCTCTCTCACTTGGCTCTCTAGACTCCCAGACGGTCGACTTTGAATCCATCTCCGGCCTTAAATTCACTCAAATCAATTAGTTAACTTGTAACGCTCACAAGTTCAACTCCTCCAAGATTTGGCTGACTGGCCAACGTCTTGTAGTTCCAAGTGTTTCCCAACGTCTGCACCGCACCCACATTATAACCACAGTCTGTGGCTGTGGACCCTGCGCATGTGCGGCTCACCACTGTGGTGGTCTAGACTCCACCATTTTCATTTCTTTATTTCTGTTCGATGTTTCCTATTTGGAGTTTCCTATTAACACTCTACCACTTACACCACTTATGCCACTTGTACCACTTATACCACTTATACCACTTGTACCACTTATACCACTTATACCACTTATACCACTTATACCACTTGTACCACTTATACCACTTATATTAAATTCGTGTAATTATGTCAGGGAGTCTGATTACTATACTATGTAGATTCACCAAATCACTAAACTGGGCCGTATTGGACCATATTAGACCATATTGGACCATATTAGACCATATTAGACCATATTAGACCATATTAGACCATAT
>NKZD01002028.1:0-12545 GCA_002370635.1 Metschnikowia cerradonensis | reverse complement strand
GACCATATTAGACCATATTAGACCATATTAGACCATATTAGACCATATTAGACCATATTAGACCATATTAGACCATATTAGACCATATTGGACCATATTAGACCATATGGGATTTGGAAATTAGTTTCTCGTTATTTCTTATTTCTGCTCTTTACTTGTTGCTAGTCTGTGAGTCTGTGATTCAGTAAGTCAGTAAGTCATTGAGTCTGTGAGTCTGTGAGTCTGTGAGCCATTTTAGTCATACTGAGCCAAACTTGCTCTAGACATTGCATTCTACATTGTGGATCCACCCATACACCAATATATTATATAGTAGTATACTCTACTGCACTCCAATCTACACCATACATACTCACTCAACTCTTAAGAACTGTTAAATTGCATTTGGGGCCTGTCAATGGCATTTGGGGCCTTTCAATGGACACTGTTAGTATCAGGCAGAGACGCTTCAGATATATATATATATACCTCGAGAGACATAACTACCTTGGTGGACCTGAAACATATAGTGTAGAGTAGTATGTATCACAGTATGTATTACAGTGTGGCCCAATACGGTCCAATACGGTCCAATACGGTTCATTACGGTCCAATACGGTCCAATACGGTTCATTACGGTCCAATACGGTCCAATACGGTCCAATACGGTCCAATATGGTCCAGTATGATCCAGTACGGTCCAGTATGATCCAATACCGCCCAGTTTAGTGATTCAGTGAATCTACATAGTATAGTAATCAGACTACCTGACATAATTACACGAATCTAATATAAGTGGTATAAGTGGTATAAGTGGTAGAGTGTTAGATCCGCCATATGCAGGACCCTGCTTATGAACGTATTATGAAACTTTTCTGTCCGGTTGTTGCAATGGCCATTTCAAACGCCGTATCACGACCATCGGTCATCGTTGTATGAAGTACTACGATGGTATTTTCGAATATTCTAGAACAATCCTTACCATTGTTCTGGTGGAGAGTTTTTCGATGCCACGTTTCTCTCAAATATATAAGCCGCTTCGGTTCCTCTCTTTGACGAACCATCAACGAACAAAGATTTATTTAGGCATAAATGTATTAAATAACATAATATACAGTACAGAATAGTAGTATATTTCAGTAGAGTAGTATATTTCAGTATAGCAGTATATTTCAGTATAGTAGTATATTCCAGTATAGTAGTATATTACAGTATAGTAGTGTATTACAGTATAGTAGTGTATTACAGTATAGTAGTGTATTACAGTATAGTAGTATAGTATAGTATAGTAGTGTAGTAGTTGTTAGATTCTTGTTGTTATGTCATGTATTCTGTTTAGTATGTTTTTTGTTGATGATCTCTCAGAAGGAGGAATCGGAGATATTTAAGTATTTGACAACGGCGTCGCCTAGTCAACCGGTTGTTGCTAGGTGCAAACGGGAAAAACTCTCCACATTCTATCCTGGTACCTCAGGTTTATCACATTCCATCCTGGTACCTCAGATGTATCACATTCCATCCTGGTACCTCCAGTTGATCACATTCTATCCTGGTACCTCCAGTTGATCACATTCCATCCTGGTACCTCCAGTTGATCACATTCTATCCTGGTACCTCCAGTTGATCACATTCTATCCTGGTACCTCCAGTTGATCACATTCCATCCTGGTACCTCGACTTGATCACATTCTATCCTGGTACCCCATACAAAGATGTAGAGGAGTGGCACAATGGAGTGGCCATTGTTAGGATTAGACAGCGTAGGCTTAAATACCTCAATAGGTAGAGCACTACCTATGGTGGATCTAACACACAATACTTTATAGTACCCATAGCCCGCCCTTCACCATGGTTATATGACACTCTGTTTATTTTCAGATGTCTAGATATTTCATATATCTCCCATGTTGAGCAGTAACTTCTATACCCACGAGTTGGTAGGCCGAGCCTGTCCACTGTGGAGTTTTGCACGCTTGTTCTGACGGATTGGAGAGCTGCGGATTTCGTCATGTCTTCTTCGTGATCCCGACGATTCAAATGGGTTACTCGAAACAGACTCGGACTCATTTACTGCTTCTTCTGCTAGAACTGGCCTTAGCTTTATGTCGTTTTGATCCAAAGCAAGTGGTGACACTAGCGATTCCTGCGTCCGCTCCCCTCCATTAAATAGTCCCGTAGCATCATTAATGGTAAAGATGAAACTCAACAGCTGGTGAATTTCCCCGTCCACCAAAAGATCCACACGGTCTTTATTAAAAAGCTGTACCTTCTTGTGTTTGCCCAACTTCACGCCGTTGACATAACACGAGTTGGTACTGAAATCTAGAAGCCATATATCTTCGAGACAATGTGCAGGGCTTTCGTAGATTGAGCTGCCGGCCACGGGGTGTCTTTTTCGGGAGAATAGACAGTGGATTTTGGACATTCGGTCGTCGTTGATGAACGTGTCACATGCCTCATTTCTTCCTATGGAGTAAGGGTTGACTCCTTGACGAATGTAGATGGGTTTTTTTAGGAAGCTCTCGCCCAATGGCTTGAGAGTCACGAAAGTGTCTTTGGGATGGTCAGTTTTTCGGGCTTCGAGATGGAGTTTTTCAAGTGCTTCCCCATTGGGGTTGGGCACATGCTTTTGCTGGTTTTGCAGCACTTCTCCAAGCTCCATTTGTGGAAGTTGGGATTGCGGTAATGGCACAACACGCTTGGGGACCTTAAACTCATGGTTTCGGTTGCCCGGTTTGGAGCCGTCTAACGGCCTCATCATGATATCGTCGTCTAGCCTGCTGGATGCGTTTATATGCACTCCATTTTCGATCTTCCGGGCTTTTTGCGAGGTGCTTTGGGACAAACTCAATTTTTGAGAGAGTGATATCGACTGGGAACTTTGGAAAACATTCTGTTCGCCATTCGAAGCGTCTTCCGCCTCGTACCCCTCCACATCCAGAAGCCAAGGATGCTGGAGTGCTGCATCAGCCGTGAATCTCTCTGCAGGATCCACCATAAGACAGCACCGGAGAAAGTCTCTACCATGGGCGGAAACTTGGTACGAGTTCAAGGGTGACTCGTGGTATTCACCCAGTTTGATCTTCTGGAACATCTGTGTTTGAGTTTTGCCGTTGAAGGGAAGATGTGAGGTTAGGAGCACGTACACCAAGCACCCAAGCGACCAAATATCCACAAGATTAGAGTAATGGGCTGCCTGCAGGTCGTACTTACCTGTAATGACTTCAGGAGCCACATATGCCAACGTACCACAGAAAGTCTTCATGAAAGTAGCATTATCGGAGATTTTGGCCAAACCAAAGTCGGTGATCTTGACCATAATGGGGTCGTCCTGCATGATAAGGATGTTATCTGGTTTCAAGTCCCGGTGCAGGATTCCCAACCGATGAACATAAGCAATGCCATCCAAGATTTGCTTGGTGATTACCTGAGTTGCATCTTCTCCGATGGCTCCGTTGGCAGCTACGAAATCCATTAGATCTCCTCCCGGGACCAATTCCATGACCAAGTAGTAATTTTCAATATCCTCATAAAACGACTTGGATTTCACGATATTAGGATGGTCGAGCTGCTGAAGAATCTCCAACTCTCGGTTGACTCCCATCATGGCCCCTTTGCCTCCTGCATGGATGGCCCTCCTCCTATTGATGATTTTGACTGCATATGACTGCCCAGTTTTCCGTTCAATAGCCTTTTTCACCGTGGCAAACGCTCCCTGGCCTATGGTTTCGTTCTTGACAATGTAATCCTTGTATATACCTTCATCCTTGATGACCGAGCCGTTTTGAGCGTTGGTGGGGTTATAAATATCGGAAAAAAGCACCACGAACCGGATAACGTCCTTGGGAACGCCTACACCCACGGAAATCTCGTCTCCCTGGTTCAAGATATAGTTAGATCCCTTGACTAGACGGGTTCCATTGAGCCATGTGCCGTTGGTAGACGTGTCCTGGATCCAGAGAGTCGAATCCGACGTGCTGAGCCACATCCGGAAATGTTTATTAGAGAATCGGGAGCACTTGCTCCATACAATATCACAGTCTGTATTGCGACCGAAGATCCACGTGAGTTTGCCTCCTTCATTTCTTCGACACGTGTCTTTATTGAGCACGAACTGCTGGAACTGGCCCGTTGTGCATATAAGCCGGCAGATCTGTGACGTATTTGTTTCCTGTGATTGTGTGTGGGGAGATTGTTGGGTGGGTTGAGTTTGAGTTGGTTGAGTTTGGGTGGGCTGCGTTACCGACATGACTGGGGAGAAAAAAAAAAGGGGGCCGTTGAAGGGAAAAGAGCGGAAGGTACGGGTTTTCCTGGGGGGTTTATAATATGGAAGTGTTGGGCCGCCGTGGTGTGGCGTCTAGCCGGTATGAAGTTAACGTGTAGTAGGTGTTGTGGTGATACGCGTCTACACCCGTGCCTCAACCACTAGACCAAATAGTGGTCCGTGGCGCGAGGTGTATGGGTGTTTGTATTTTGGGGTGTACGGGTTTTGATGTACGGGTTTTTTTGCGTTTTGGTTTACAAGTGCAAGCGTCTTCAAAAATCTTAGTCGTTATCAATATTAATACATCAGTGACATGACTAACGCAACTCCTTGATGGAATGTGACACTGAACTAATAGGAGCTAAACCTGCATCATATTCTTTGTCCTGCACATAGTCCAACTGGTTCAACTCATCTTCCTTCGCATTGTAGTGTCTGAAGCAGATCCAAAAGAGGCAGCCAGCAGTAAAACAAGCAATGGCCAAGCCGGCAAATGTCCATACAAACTTGGGATTCTCCGAAGTAGGCGAAAGAGCAATTCCAATGGCCGAACCAAACGCATTGGTCAACAAGAACAACGACATAATGAACGATTTCATAGATGCAGGAGCCTTAGTATAAGCATATTCCAATCCCGTAATGGAAGCTAAAATCTCGGAAATGGCAATGAAAAAATATGCAGGCGTTTGAATGGCCACATGGATGTGATTAGGGATTTTCGTGTACTCAGGTCCACACTCTTTAGGGAAGTCATAACATGGACCAGCTTTATAGATAAAGTGTTGCAAAACAGAAGCATACACCATGGCCACACTTCCAAATACAAAGCCCCATGAGATCTTGGTGATGGCCTTGAACGGAGTAAAGCGTCTGATGAAGGGGTACACGAAGCGCTCGAAAATTGGGATGAAGATAATGATCACCAATGAGTCAATGGCCTGTAAGATATCATTGGGCAACCCGTGCAACTCCATTTGGCCCGCCTGCGAGATGAAGTTGTTGATCATCTGCCCATATACGACCCAGTACACTGGGTAGAAAAGAAACACCTTACAAGCATAGATGGAGCGCACCACTTCATCCACGAACTTATCAGACCAAGGATATGAGGCCTCAGGGTTTTGAGAGGGGCGGGCTGCGTTAAAATTGAAGCGGTTTTTAATGGCAAGCCACGTGACCCGGAATGATTTGGCAATCACTTTTTCCGAGACAGGGACCTTGACATAGACGTTTTTGCCCAAGAAAAGAGCCACCAAGGCAAGCACAAAGAAGCAAAGAGGCAACAAGTATGCGGCCCAGAACCCGACATGGGCCTCCAATTCTGTGGTGGCAATCACCGACATCGACCCGATGTTGATCATGAGGTAAAAAAACATGAACACGTTTTGGATGGTGATATTGGGGTCCTGGATGACTTTTTCGCCGGATTTCAACACACGGATCACGGGTTTAGTCTTGGGGATTTGATCGGCGATCAAAGGAGCCACGTTAGACTTAACACCTCCCGTTCCAAGTCCAATAATAATGATTCCTGCAATGAAACCTCCCAAACTGGTGGAGTGCGAGGCCACAGATGGTAACGAAGTGATGAAAAGAATCAAAATTCCAACGATATATATCACACAGAACACACAGATGGTGTTATACTTACCAAGGTAAGTATCGGCGACCCAGGCCCCGAAAACGGGGGTCACATAGCACCAAAACTGCCAGAAATAAGACAACGCCGTGGCTCCCTGGTTCTTAAGGTTAAGCACACCTTTGGGCAGGTCCTGGGGCGAGTTTTGCATGTAATTCTGGAACGGCGTGGACAAACCGTAGTAGGCGAACCGTTCAGCCAACTCTACCACGGCCACGAGCCAACAACTCAACGGGATCTTTTCCGAGACATGTCTCAAATGCTTCATTTCGTCATCGGTGGGGGTTCTGCCCTCGTCTTCAAAGGAGAGTGCCTCCATATCGGACTGGAGCGTTTCCGTTTGCTCCGCAGGCTGTTTTGTTTCCTTGGACATTTGTAGGATGCGGTGGGCTTGATATAGACCTGCGTAGGACGTGAATAAGACTGTTGAGGGTGTCTTCAAGTCCGTCTATGAGATTAGCTTATCGTCTGGAGAAAAGAGACGATAGAAGTGTCTACAGTGATAAGGTCAAAGAAGCAAGCGATGGGGAAAGAGGGTGATAGATGGGTCGAGAAATCTGGGAGATCTGCGGTCTGCACATGCATGCAAATATATACTCACGGAGATATCTTCGAGCAGAGATGCAGTGCAGACATGGACGCGCGATAAGGAAGGGACCAAATGCCCTGTAGCGGCAAGTCCGCGGCATGGACACTAAGCTGTGTTGTGAAGCATTGTACGGCGATTGGGAGAAGAGGCACCCCAGAGTTGCCTGCACGCTGCAGCATTGGCGAGATTGCAACATGCTCGTGCATGCATGTATTGCGTGAGATGTCATCACTTTGAGCGAGGGAATTGCGCTTGCGCTTGAAGAAAGGTTGTGTGCAGGCGATGACCGCACTATGTGCACTCCCGGGATTTTCTCATCCCCGTAACTGGGCCGTGGAATTCCGGCTCTTTGCCGTCTGCGACTGCATTTGCGTCGGGCCGTGCGCGCGGCAATCCGGCCTCCATGCACCTACCTCGGCATTTGTACTGTTTGAGGAAACTACCTGTCACTGTGAAATTTGACTAATCTTGGCGGTTCTTGAAAGGGTACCGGTTAAGCGTTACAAGATGTGTATGGGGAAGAAGGGGGGGAAGAAGAGGGGGAGGAGGAACAATAAGAGGACCGCGATAGTGTGACCTTGTTAAGCTTGTTAAGGTTGGTGTGCATCAATAGTACGGGTAGTATGCCTTTGTTATGCACCTTTTCTCGGTGTACCCCGACTAGCGAATGCTTCCTTTTTGGGACAAACCCATTAGACCCAAGACCTAATGACAAAGCCCAATGCACGCTAAGATTTAGTCAACGATTTTTATCACCGGATGACGTCAGAGTACATTCAATCCGTACCTTTCAGCTTTGTTTCAGTGGTGTTTTAGCTAAACTTTAAGATATCATGTGAACCCTAAATTCTCATAAGTATGGTGTGTTGTATACGCTAGACTTTTGGGGAGTCTGGACCACGACATGGGGTTCAAAAATATTCAAAATATTTATGATGACCTGCATACTACACATGAAAACAATCTCCACCAAAAATTTTATTGTGGTATTTCAAAACTGTGTGAAGGTTAGTGCCTCGAAATATGACGACTATGGGTGTTGCAGCTTACTATGGGCGCTGGTCGCGGAGTGTCCCTGCATGATGCGAAGGTGCATATGCGATAAGAAGAAATGCCGGCGAAGAAACAAAAAAATGCCCTCGAACTCGAGCCGTATGGTGGGATGGATGCAGGAGGTTGCATGAGAGTCGGGGCTCGTAACTCTATTTTGCCGTTTTTTATTCTGGGCTCATAGTATATTCTTATCAGTCTTTACGATTACAACACTACTGTACAGTATACTGATACAGTGCTTTATCACTTATTATGGTATAAAACTATATTATTATGATGGTGTAGTGGTGTAGTGGTGTACTGTGCTATTTGCAGTAGTCAACTTGTGACTAGACGATTCAATTTTATGGTATACTGTGGTGTGGTGGTGTGGTGTAGTGAGGGTAAGGGCTCATAACGCAACGGTCTAACTCCTTGCTTCCAACCTGTCTTTCCCGTCGGTACTATTCCCGTCGGTACTTTCCCCTCCGGTGCACTGGTACTTTATGCAGGGTTCAGTCCCTTTAGTGGGTACCAGTGTACCATACCCATGGAATATAAAGTGCAGTACACTCCAGTGTATATCATAGTACGATGGTAGTTACCTTATAGTTAAAAGTCTTTATTCGTATTCGTTGATGTATCCTAGGGAGAGGAATCGGAGGTACTGACACATGTACTAACAATTGTGTATAGTATAGTTGGGAGCATAATGAGCCTCCTCAGGCAAGTAAGTGACCATTCAGAATGGCACAATCTTTATCTTGGAAGAAAGATTGTTGAAATCTTTCAACAATTCCAATAGTTCCTGTGTGCAATAGTTCCTATGCACAATAGTCCCTGTGCACAATAGTTCCTGTGTGCAATAGTTCCTGTGCACAATAGTTCCTGTGCCGAATAGTTCCTCTGCACAATAGTTCCTGTGCATGGTAAGGTCCATAGAAGTCAACACGCTTGGAATTGGTTCCAGGGCCCGCATGATCTCTGCCCACGATAAAGTGGTCAGCACCATAATTCATATGAATCAATGCGTGCCATGAAGCCTCACAATCACCCTCCCCATTTTCCTAGCTAAAGGAAACAATGAGATGGTTGCCAAACCTTCGGAATATTTCTTCATAATCTATTGGTATACCTTAACTCTAGTGTGTGATGATCTATATCACCAGGTTTTGTCAATTCCACAACTGGATGCACCGAAATGTGACCATTCAGACCGAGGTCCTTGGCTGCTCCAATAGTCAACATTCTGTGAGCTCTATGCATTGGATTTCTCTTTTGAAAAGCTACAATTTTTTGAGAGTCCTAACCAAAAATCCTAAAATCCTAAAATCTTCTCTTCTCTAAATTCCGTTAAGGTCTTCCTAAGAGAGACGTAGTCATAGGGTGTTGGATATTTTCAATCTCTGGATCGAACCTCCGATTTAAAAGTCACCAGCAACATCGTTTAAGTACTTGACAGCCGGAAGTTTGATGTTCTGGGTCACCTCTGAAAACTTGGATGTATAGTTTTTTATCATTTTGTCATTTCTCTTTCTTCGTGGCATAGGCATAGACATACACATAGACATAGACATAGACATACTCATATAATCATATAATCATATAGTCTTCTAGACATGGTCTTCTAGTCATGGTCTTCTAGTCATGGTCTTCTAGTCATGGTCATACAAACTGTTAGATCCAAGATGGGTGGAATACAACCCATATAGGTATTGAGCACACGTGCCCAGTTGATCGGGAACCGATACTACTGAACCCCCTTTGGGTCACTATTACTACTCCCCTCTCGGTTCACTGTTACTACGCCCCTTCCGCTACCTTCCGGCAGACTACTTAATGGCGGCCGATTCCTCTTACTGAGGAACCATAAACGAATACAAGATTAGGCAAACACACCTTATAAAGAACATATCACTCATACAGACATACTCATATAGACTCTATTCCTCTAATCCCCTATTCATGTATTCTTATAGTCATATAATCATATAGTCATACAGACATTGCTATGGTATTTCATAGCTCACTTACAACTCCAATATACACTACAATACCAGATTTTACTATGTTCCATTATACTTCCATTATCATGATCTACTACCTACACTAATTCATTACACTTCACCAATTCATTGAACTACACTAATTCATTGAACTACACTAATTCATTACACTTCACCAATTCATTGAACTACACTAATTCATTGAACTACACTAATTCATTACACCACACCAATTCATTGAACTACACTAATTCATTACACCACACCAATTCATTGAACTACACTGATTCATTACACTACACTAATTCATTGTGTTGGAACATGCGACATATTGTTGTGATATGAGGCTCATATGCCTTACACACCCTTAAGTGCCCTGCACTTAAGCTTGCATTGCATCAGTGATGTCAATCGGGCACAAGCCCTCATCTCCCTTCGCTGCTTCCCTAAACATGCCTGCCCAGTTTTACGGTTGAGCTCTATTTCTTGAACTTGCACGACCTCTTCCTTTATATGCGAGAAGAAAGAATATGTAATATTCTTTCTCTCTAAGGACCCTTATTCTACCTTCTCTCTACAGACTAGATATTGAATACATATTGTTACAGTAATGACCATCTCTGGAATATCTCAAGGGATCTCTTCCAAGGACTTCTAAGAGAAGGTGTACAGTTTACCCCTATACTGATCAAACCATACGAGGGATGGATCCTTGATGGGGATCCCCCCGTGCTGGATAGGAGCTATGCTTTCAGTGACGTAACAGAACTCTTTTGACTGATGAGCATGAGGGTGCTGCATATGTGCGAGTACTGCATGTTCATGTGAAGATCCAGATGAAACAAGGTCGGGCATTGGAGGAAGACAAAGCTAGAGCTAAGCCTCGTTGGGCTCTCGTCTAGCTCTCGTCTAGCTCTCGTCTAGCTCTCGTCTAGCTCTCTTCTAGCTCTCAGGCATTGTCTTGGAGAAGACAATGTAGATGAGAGAGCTTGGTTTAGGAGTTCCGTGGACAACTATATATATAGAAGATCCCGCTCTATTCTGAGCGGTATCATTAAGAAACACAAGTCACGAACTCACTCTTTTACATACTAATAGAGTTACAAAGAGATGACAAACATGATTACCAGAGTCCCTCTTTTGGTAGAGTTAATGAAGTCCAATCATATATCAGTTCTTCTGTGCCAGAAGGTGCGTGCTAACGCGCAACACATTGAACTACACTAATTCATTACATTACGCTAATTCATTACATTACGCTAATCCGTTGAAATACACTGATTCATTACACCACACTAATTCATTAAACCACACTAATTCATTACACCACACTAATTCATTGAACTACACTAATTCATTACACTACACTAATTCATATTAGGAGTCATGGCGTCAAACAAAATGTCTCCGGCAACCCTAGCCATTCTTGCTGAGGACCTTGTCCAAAATATTTTCAACTTATGTTTTAGTATATATTGATATACAGGGATATGTAAGTTGTACCTTACAAGACCGAAGTCTTAGACGAGGTGCGAGGTGGGTGAAAAGCTACATAGCGCATCACTCAAACCCATCCAACGCCTCTACGAAGTACAGCGCCTCCGTACATGCTAGGTACTCGTTGACACGTGCCGTCTTATTGAAAATGAGCTTCCCGCTCACGGACCATGTCCGGCTTCCGAGTAGAGGTGGACACAGACACTCCATCGTCAGTGTCAGCATAAGAGTGACCCGTACTGCTCATTCCATCATCCTCATTATCATCATCATCAACAGCTCGCCACTTCACGGGGAGTATATCTCGCCTCAGCAGAATCTGACTCCGACTTGAGTATATACAATAAGAGACGACGTTGAGTTGGGTAGAGCTTAAAAGGAAATCGTTCCAGTCTATGCGTTAGTAGATGACAAATTTCAACAGGTTATGAGCCCTGATTCGCTTATTTCGAAATTGGAACACCCTCTCTATTCTACACTAGCTCCACATTTTCTATTCTACACTAGCTCTACATTTTCTATTCTACACTAGCTCTATACTGTGTACTGTGTAGTGTAGTAGTGTAGTAGTGTAGTAGTGTGATAGTGTGGTAGTGTAGTACTGTAGTACTGTGTACTGTTTACTGTGTACTGTGTACTGTGTACTGTTTACTGTTTACTGTGTACTGTGTACTGTGTACTGTGTACTGTGTACTGTGTACTGTGTACTGTGTACTGTGTACTGTGTACTGTGTACGGTGGTAGTTTAGTATCAAACTGAAGTGGAGTGTAGTATGTAAGTGTAGTGGTAGTGTAGTATGTAGTTTATAGGAGTGGTGGTGAAGTGTGTAGTAGCAGTACTGTATATTTGTAGTACTGTAATAGTCTAGTATGAAACTGTAGTGGTAGTCTAGTATGAAACTGTAGTGGTAGTGTAGTATAGTGGTCTACTTTATTGGTGTGAATCATAGAGTTGTAGGTTCATTGTGGATCAAGAAAGAAACTTGACAAATGGCCAAGCAGCGTTTCCAAGCTTTGAAGCTGAATGACGAGGAGGAATATTTGAATATTTGAAAGTGCTCAATCACACCAAAGACGACAGACTTGAACATTTGTTGAGTGAAACCAACCAGTTTTTGGACAGTTTGGCACAAGCTGTTTTGACACAGCAAAATGAACTGAAAAGCAAAAATCCAGAGGGGCAAGAGAATCCACACCCAGAAGTGCCCGAGGACAAGAAGGAGAAGCTTGATTATTACCAGGTGGCACATCGTATCAAGGAGGAAATTACAGTGCAACCAGTCTCTCTTGTTGGTGGCACATTGAAAGAATATCAGCTCAATGGGTTGCAATGGATGGTTTCCTTGTACAATAACCGTTTCAATCGTATTCTCGCGGACGAGATAGGTTTGGGAAAGACTAATGATATTACCTCCATGAATAGTTCCCTGGCTACCGTGCGTCTAATTCATACTATTTGCAATTCTTTTTTATTACTTAGCTATTTATTAATCGTGTCAATGAGACCGAGTGTTTATGTCTTTCAGGGTTCGTATTCAT
>NKZD01002026.1:0-20887 GCA_002370635.1 Metschnikowia cerradonensis | reverse complement strand
TAGGTAGTCTAGGGTATAGTGTGTAGTAGTAAGTAGTAAGTAGTAGGTAGTCTAGGGTATAGTGTGTACTAGTAAGTAGTAAGTAGTAGGTAGTCTAGGGTATAGTGTGTACTAGTAAGTAGTAAGTAGTAGATAGTCTAGGGTATAGTAGTATAGTATTGAATCCACCTTCGGTAGTGCTCTACTTATTTCCGTATTTCAAGACTACGCTGTCTAATCCTAACAATGGTCATTCTAAAAGTTACGAAATATGCAAGCATTATATTTTACAATAGAGTAGTATGAAACAGCACTCTATCATCTAGAAAAGTATATAGGCTGTTAGTATAGATTATGATGTATAATTGTATAACTAGGTAGTAGGTAGTAGGTAGGAAGTAGGAAGTAGTCTAGTATAGAGTAGATAGTAAGTAGTCTAGTATACAGTAGCCGACTGGAGAACTATGATTTAAAGTATAAAGTAGCTTACTGTTAGATCCAACATAAGCAGGGCCCTGCCTATGAAGGTATTATGAAGCCTCTCAGTCCTATTGTTGCAATGGCCATTTCAAACGCCGTGTCACTACCATCGTTGTATGAAGTACTCTGATGGTCTTTTCGAATATTCTGGAACAATCCTTACTATTGTTCTGGTGGAAAGTTTTTCGGTGTCACGTTTCTCTCAAAATTATATAAGCCGCTTCGGTTCATCTCTTTGACGAACCATCAACGAATACAAGCTTAGGTTAAAACACACGTTATCAAGAACATAACAATGAGACTGTGCAATAGTCTTAATATGGAGTATACAACAGCTATAAAAATAGAGCATAATGTAGTATAGTATAGTATAGTATAGAACATGGACTACTTAAATATACTCCACAATCATCAGTGTAATGTGTGTATATAAATGAGTGAATGTGTAGAGTAGTACTAGTAGAGTATGACTAGTAGAGTAGTACTAGTAGAGGATGACTAGTAGAGGATGACTAGTAGAGGATGACTAGTAGAGGATGACTAGTAGAGTAGTACTACTAAAGTAGTAGAGTAGTACTAGTAGAGTAGAGCTGTACTTGTAGGGTCACCCACTAATTGTTAGATCCAAGATGGGTAGAATACAACCCATATAGGTATTGAGCTCACGGGCCTAGTTAATCGAGAACCGATGCTATTACGCCCTTTCTCGGTTCATCGTTACTACTTCCTTCGGCTGCCTTGCGGTAGACTAATTAATGGCGGCTGATTCCTCTTGCTGAGTAATCATCAATGCATATAATTTCAATTACGTAATAAAAAAGACTCTAACACTAATCTTCCAAAATAATGGTTACTACACTGAACTTTACATGAGCTCTGGAGGACAAACCATCGACGTTCATATAAATATTCTCTCGTCATACTAGAATCCTATACCAATGAGCCACTAAATTACCTGGCCACCACCAATAAAGTACCAGCAATATCAAGAAAGTACCAGCAATACCAATAAAGTACCAGCAATACCAAGAAAGTACCAGCAATACCAATAAATATCCAGTCACACCAATAAATTCTTATTGACCGTTTCGGCCACTTTGTCGAAGTACAGGTTCTGGAGAAATTGGGCTTGGATTAAATTGACGAATCCAAGGTCTTAGTGCCTGCACACTGGGCCCACCACATTTACAAGGCTGATTTCTCCGTGCCGTTTGTGTGTGGATCCAAGGTTCTTGGCGAGGCTTTGAGAAGAGTCAGTGAAGGAGCTACCATGTTGCTGACCAAAGGAGAGGCAGGAACTGGAGATATCTCTGAGGCAGTCAAGCACATCTACAAAGTCAGGAAGCACATCCACAAAGTCAAGAAGCACATCCACATAGTCAAGAAGCAAATCAACGAGGTATTAAATCTCATAGACAATGACTTTCTTCGTTGATGACTCCTCAGAAAGCGGAACCAGGGCGATTTATATAAAAATTGAAGAGAAACTTGTCATTGAAAATCTCTTCACCAGGCCAATCACCACTATTGTTATAGCATTTTTAAAACAAACCATAATAGTACCTCGTACCTTGATGGCCGATGGCCGTGATATGGCATTTGCAATAGCCCTTGTTAGGATTGGGAAGAGAGACTTCATAATACCTCCGTAGGTATGCATATTCAAAAAAAAAAGAAAAAAAAAACTTAGCGTTCTGTTCCAACATTAGAATTTGAGAGCTCAGCCTTTTGTTTGTTCAAATTGGGTACTGCCAAGTTTGCTGTACTGGTGTAGGACCATTCTGGTATGGATGGAACTTTGGTGGATGGAACTTTGGTGGATGGAATTTGCAAGAGATATGCGCATTATGACTCTTGCTCAATTTTTTTCCTCCTGCTTGCTGGTACTGTTACTGTCGAATTTCTGTCCACGAAGAAGCAGAACAGACGTCAGACGACTGAGACTGGACTGAGAGAGGAGCAGATGAGAGAAGAAGAAGGGAAGGAGAGAAGGAGAAGGGAAGGAGAGAACCAGAAGGGAAGGAGAGAACCAGAAGGGAAGGAGAGAACCAGAAGGGAAGGAGAGAACCAGAAGGGAAGGAGAGAAGGAGAGCAGAATAAGCAGAGAGTGGAGGAGAGTGGAAGAGAAAACGGAAGGGACCTATGGTTGATCTGACGCATACCAATAAATCACTACTGACTCTAAGTATATGAATTGTTCCATAGTTGTCTCTCTATAATTGCCATAATTGCCCCACCATAATTGCCATAATTGCTCCACTATAATTGCCATAATACCTGTTATAATACTATACATGAGCTAATTCGTATTATCTTAATCAGATTGACGACAAGGACAAGGCACTCCTTTTGGGTGCTGAGGCCCAGTCTTTGGCTGACGGACACCATGCAGATAAGAGGCAGCTTGACCGAGTACGCCAAGCGGAGAAGGAGGCATCCAACCAACAAAACAACACCAACCTTATTGAATTTGAATCTTAACTACATAAACATTAAAGCATATATATATTTACATTAGTCTCAATTACATTAAAGTAGAAATACTAATTACAATAGGACTAAGTGAATATTAAATCAGTTGATATTAATTGCATATTGCAGCTTCAAGGATTGAAATTAGGTTGAATAGGATAAACGATTAATTAATCCTTGCCGAAAAGTTTCTTCAAGAACTTCTTCTTGGGCTTCTTTTCGGTCCTTTCTTTCTTGTCATTCAGAGGCTTGCTCAGTCTCATGGTGCGGTTCTGAGGAGCCTCAATGGTGGGCGTAGCAGCAGGTGCATGGGCCTTGGTCACTATTGAATTACCAATATGCATGATTATTTATTGGTCACTATTGAATTACCAATATGTATAATTATTTATTGGTGACTTTTGAATTATTATAGCACCTGGGGAAAATGAGGTGCATATATAAGGAGGTGTTTTTCTGTGTTTTATCAATCAAGTATAACCAGAACTTTGGTACACCAGCAGCTTGGTACATTTAATGGGGTAAATGTGCATACATATGCAAGACTATACATTATTTCAATACAAAGTTTATTGGAATGGATATGGACGTACGTGACAAGGTTCTTTGAGCATATGGTCAATAATGTGCTTTCTCAGCTCCCAACTCCACCATCACCTTCTAAAATATCCCCCAAAGTCAGTATTCATACCCCAACATCTTCAAGTCACCCACTATAAGTGATCCTAAAACATTCATATTGAAAAAATGCTGATAGTAAAAATTTGAATAGAAAAGTATATAGAGGTTTATTATGATTGGATGCAGGAATGGCTAGAGAAATGGCTAGAGAAATGACTGGAGAAATGATTGGAGCAATGATTGGAGAAATGACTGGAGAAATGACTGGAGAACTGTATGGAAAAATGACTGGAGAAATGACTGGAGAAATGACTGGAGAAATGACTGGAGAAATGACTGGAGAACTGTATGGAAAAATGACTGGAGAAATTGCTGAATAAATGCCTATTATTCCCTCTTCGGTGCAAAAATAATACCATGGAAGTGGAATCACCCCACCATACATGCCCGGTTGGTCACGTCCCTGTCATACTTATGATTCCAGTTCTTATACTTAAAGTAAAGAAGCAGAGTCAGCAGTTTGAGCGTGTTGACGGCCAAAATGGCACTGCGAATATCGGTGAACTGAATGCTCACGCTCAATTTCGTGGAAATCACAGGACTCACCTCCACAATACCACCAAACTGTACGAAATCCCACTTCATGGCTTCCAAATTAAGGTCCTTTGAGAAGTTGTCTGCTGCATTGGGGTACCGGCGTTTGGACCCATGTTCTTTTTTTTTGTGGGCTATAGGCTTGCTTAAGACCACCACACGAGACGCTCCACACAGTTCAATCTCCTCCCGGATATATGGGGCAAGAGGTACAGATTTCCGGATAGAATTGTACCAAGAAACAGTTAAAACCCGTCCATGGACACTCAACTCTATACTCTGGCTGCTTCGGTAAAATTTGTCTGCACTATCAGCATTAATAAAGTGCACCTCCAAAAGTGGGGTTTTGGCCCGGTGAAACACGATTTTCTCCAAAGCTCCTCCGGAAATTGCAGCTATCAAAGCCGCAGGGCTCGTGTGTCGGGACATACCTTCAATAGCCAATACTCTGGGATTGTTCAGTGGCCTGAAGCGAGGTGTTTCGGTCGTTAACACTGAAGGTACCAGATGTAATGACCGCAACAGCTTACAAGAAAAGGATTTGGAGAGCTTTGAAATACCGCCAGCTCCATCAAGCGTCATACACTTATCGGCAGCAAGGGTGGTGTCCAGGGTTCGTTCCCGGACCCGGAGCATCTGGTCACAAAGGAACTTCCGGACAATGGTACGCTTTCGGAGATTACCGGAAGCATCGGCAGCCTGTATAGGGTAGCCATTAAGTTGGAGGCCAGTAGGTTGAAAGGTATCTGGCCACAGGGACTCTTGGGAAAGTGTACGAGAAAACATAGCAAATGGTAGTCAATGGATATTTGCACCCACTTCGCAGCAGCATATATGGTCCGCGCGGTGCACGGGTGCACTGGCAGAATAAAATGTGGGCAGCCTAACATCACCAAAAAAAAGGACAGATTCGAAGTTTTGGACTAAGAATTTTTAGGTATTTTGTGAAGTTGCTTAATTGATGATTATATACAAATTTTTTTTAGTGATGAAAAATTGATTATTGGAATGAGTAATACATGATTAATTTGAGTGCGAATAACATAGTACTATTAGACATTTTTAGTTTTCCAAAAAAAAAAACAAAGGGATTTACGCGGATATTCATATTTTAAACAAGGTTTGAGGGTTTTTCTTGGGAAAATATGTCTCTAGGTGTTTTTCCAATGATATAAACCTTTTTTTTCCAGGATTTCAGGCTTATTATAGCCATTACACGTTCTAGATGGTATTTCTTAGATCCCGTCTCACTCTACTCTTGCCATTGCCATTGCAATGAATAGATTTGGAGGTAAATCCAACACTGGAAAAGGTGGAGTGGATGCTGCTAGATTTCAGGTCAATGTTAATGGAGACACCATGCGTTCTGCCATCAAGCAAATTGTGTCGGATAGATTCGGTGTGACGTATTACAACCTTGATGGAGCGGATGAATTGCTAATCAAGATGGCTCAAGGTGCCAAGCCTTTATGAGGGTTACATGTAAGATGATCCGGTTCACCTGGACCTTTTCTTCATGTGGAAGTTCACCCCTTTGGTTACCCAACATCAGCAAACGAATGGCTGGGCAGAAAATTGGGACAAATGGATGGCCAGGAAATTGAAACAAATAAATGGCCAGGAAATTGGAATGAATGGATGGCCAGAAAATTGGAATGAATTGTTAACTTTCAGACTTACTTTTATTGAATGCGACTCATGTCCAACCCACGCTGTCTTCACTTCTTGCGGAAGAACTCCTGACCTTACAAACGTGGGCGGCAGTCCCTCCTTTTATATCGGGGTGAACGTGCCTCTTTGAAACATTGCGACTTAAGCGCCGTGCTTCAATCGCACACGCCCAGACTTTGAGCTCTAGCACACATGCGTGAAGTACTCACGTGTTAACATGAATGGCTGGGCAGGAAATTGGAATGAACGGATGGGCAGAAAATTAGAATGAATTGCTGGGCAAAAAATTGAAACAAATGGCTAGGCAGAAGATTGGATCAAATGGCTGGCCAGAAAATTAGAACAAATGGCTAGGCAGAAAATTGGAACAAACTGATTGAGACTTATCTCCGTCTTTATTGTCATCATCCAGGGTCATTTACTCTGTCAATGAGGGTAACTCTTACTACTGGCCCGAAAACCACAAGAAGTACATTGAGGACATGAAGGAAGTGCAGGACAGTTTGGGCGACAAACCTTACTCGGCTTGTTACATTGGCTCCATAGTGACTGACCGCCATCCATTGGACCTTGTTTTATGGAGGTATCTTTCCATACCCTGCGGAGTCCAAGATGAAGAATGGAAAATTGTGGGAGTTGTACGAGTGGTTCCCCATGACCATGTTGGTTGAACAGGCGGGCGGCTCTACAGTCAATAATAAAGGTGAGAGGATCTTGGACATTTTGCCCAAGGGAATCCCCGAGAAGTAAGGCATTTGGTTGGGATCCAAGGGTGAGGTCGACCGTTTCTTGGGCTACTTTTAAACGAATAAACTTTCTAATGAATAAAAGAAAAAAAGAACAAAAAGAACAAAAAAAACAACCAAAATGGCTTTATTTACCATACATTCGACAGTATTGGTTGGTAGAACGCCCAAGAACATCACCATCATTACGAAATGAATGCTAAGGCCCTTATTCTTCCCGAACCTTATAAGCATCTCCAGTTGTTCATCTCCAGTTGATGTATGTTGCAGAATTGGTCTCCATTTTCAATGGGATCAGAATCTCGTGACTTTGAGTAGTTTCTTTCAAAAGTAAATCCATACGTTGGACCGAGAGAGCCTTCGCTTTGGTTTGGAGAAGGATAAGAAGACAAGGCTGGACAGTAAACAGGCCTACCAGGATCTGCACTCAAAGCTTGAGATTATTATGGGCTTTTCGTTGTAACAAAAAACAATCACTATAGATTATTAAATAATAAAGAGGCATTGACGTAGTGGATTACTGTAGTTTATTATTGTAGTTTATTACTGTAGTTTATTATTGTAGTATATTACTGTAGTATATTACTGTAGTTTATTACTGTAGTTTATTACTGTAGTATAGTACTGTAGTTTATTACTGTAGTTTATTACTGTAGTATATTACTGTAGTATATTACTGTAGTTTATTACTGTAGTATATTACTGTAGTTTATTACTGTAGTATATTACTGTAGTATATTACTGTTAGCTTCTTGTTGTAATGTTTGTACTAAGTTATCTATATCCGTTGATGATTCCTCCTATGGGGGAATCTGAGTTGCATATATACGGTGTTTTTCAAAATTATTCAAACCAGCGCGACAAAACTATTCAAACCAACGTGATAAAACTATTCAAACCAACGTGATAAAACTATTCAAACCAACGTGATAAAATGTTTCAAACCAATTGGCGTAATGTTTCACACCAACTTTTATTAGAATTGAATATCCTGGAAGCTTAAATCTGGAGGATTGCCTCATATGGTACTTACATTTGGGAGAAAAGTCTTTCAGTATCAATCAAGGGTGAAAAACGAACGGAACTGAACTGGTTTCCTTACTATCCTGTAGACAACAACTTGTCCATATAGTTTGAAAGACCGTGCTAAGGAGTAAGAAACATTTTGTCGCGCTAGTTTGAACCATTTTGTCGCGCTGGTTTGAATCGTTTTGTCGCGCTGGTTTGAATCGTTTTGAAAAATACTGTACTAGGTCTTAGAGGGAGGCGCGCTGTGTTGAACTTGTGAGCCGTGACAATCATTGTGTGCAAGACACGAGGACAAGTACTGTCTGCAGTACAGAGTGAAAGCACTGAGTTGGGGCAGATGGGCCAGGCTCACATGTGTCTACAGATAGAGTGTGCAGATGAAACCAGGCAGTGTGCATGATGAGTGTATTACTAAACATGCATGACACTGTCTGACGTTACGGAAGTTGCATCTGATGCACGATGATGAATCTGAGGGCTGCACCCTGTGCATAAGGAATGAGGTTGAAGGCCCGAGACCGGGATTCCAAGAATAGAAACAGCCGGGACAATCGGAAGCGTTCCGATTGGGGCTCCGGAATTGGAAGCGTTCCGATTGGGGATCCGGAAAGGGATGAAATCCGGATTGAATGCAGGAATGTAGTCTAAGGAGAAGTATATATATCTGGGATCCTGGTCATGTTTGAACGGGCATCAATTGTGGAGAAATATCACTGACATCTAGTTTAGAAAGAATACAAGTGATTTAGAATGAACACTGAAGCACCATACTTAAGAGAGTTATTGGAGGCCAACGTCATAACACTTCCTGACTATACGAGGGTTTATGCGAACGCTCAACACGCTGTTCAGGTGGCTGGTCAGTGGCTGGGAGATATCTGCAGAGAGGCTTAAACATTCCTCAATAAGCAGGCAACTACCTATGCCGGATCTGACAATTAAGCTAGTATATTACTGCAGGGTATTTCTGTAGTGTATTACTGTAGTGTATTACTGTAGTGTATTTGTTATGTTCTTTATAACGTGTTTTAACCTAAACTTGTATTTGTTGATGGTTCCTCAAAGAGAGGAACCGGAGTGGTTTATATACTTAGAGAGAAACGTGGCACCGAAAAACTCTCCACCAGAACAATGGGTAAACATTGCTCCAGAGTAAACAAAAGAGGCCATAAATGCACGAAGTGCCGGGATGGCCGGAAACACCGTGATAATAATAAAGAGGCATTGACATAGTGTATTACTGTAGTATGTTACTGTAGTTTATTACTTTAGTGTATTACTGTATGTATAGATCTGGTGATCTAGTGATGTAATGTATCAGTATATAGTGTGTATATAGTCCAGAATATGTCTAGCTCTAAGATAGTAAAAAAACTTTTATAGTATGAATGTAGCCTCACCCCCGCTATCATAGCATAATTCTAGTTTACTTAGCAGTATGGTGTATAGACCTAGCATAGATTAGATAGTCATTTGCCTGTTGAGAAAACAGCACTTGCTTTCCGTCTCTCTAGCTCCGCAGCTAATCACGTGACTTTGGTCATATGAACGCTCACCCTAATACAAAAGGACAAGCTCCCGCTATTCTATAACACCACCAAATATATATATCAATTGAGGGATGACATACCGAGATGTCTCCCAAAACCAGACCCACCAATATTACTTAGTGTGGAGGTACTGATGTCTACCGAGGACTTGGATAATTTCTCAACATAATGTGTTGGAAAATAACACCGACTAAGAGCGCGCATAGTGCTCTAGGCTTGTAGATGTATTGTACGGATATTTTCCCAGACCTCGGTTGTTAGACCAGCCGAGGACCAACGGAGGATCCGAGGATCAACCGAGGATCAATGAAGGTCAACTCCCACATATATGTTGGAACGCGCGACATGTGACTGATGAACTTAAGAGACCAGTACATGTGCGAGTACTGCATGTTCATGTCAAGAAATACAGATGAAACAATGTTGGGTACTGGTAAAGGAGAGACAAAGGTAGAGCCAAGGCTCTATGGGCTTTCGGCTAGCTCTCGTCTAGCTCTCGTCTAATTCTTGTCTAATTCTGACCATTGTCTTCTCCAAGACCATGTAGACGAGAGAGATTGACCAAGGAAAGAGACCGTTTGGAAGTTCCCAGGACTAACTATATAAAGCAAGGATCCCGCTCAGTGTTGAGTAGTATCAAAAAGAAGCCGGAGATCACGAACTCACTACTTTGCGTAGCAATATAGAGTTATAAGACAGATGACAGAACTGATTACTCGAGTCACTCAATTAAGAGATTTATTGCAGTCCGACAATATATAACGGTTCCTGCATACCAATTGGTATGCACTGCTAACGTTCAACAATAAATAAATATAACGAGGCCTTCGTCACATCTTCTATTAGTTAACTAATAGAATATCTCTACTGAAGGAGACATACCAAGATGGCTGGCTCTCAAATCCTGACCCACCAAAACTCCTCGTACTGACAATGAGGTCCATATCCTACAGTAAAACAGGACCTCTGGATCTTGAACCATGGTTACTCTACGGGCCACCTGATTCCCCAGCATTCCTAGCTGAGCTGGAATTATCACTTCTACATGATGAGTGAAGAGCTTTTAATTTTGTTTTCACCCACTTCGGCATATCTCACACTTTGGTCTTTCAAGGTACAACTTAAATATTCCTGTATATCAATGTATACTAAAACATAGGTTGAAAGTGGTAAGTGGTCGTAAGCCGGACCGTTCCAGTTTATGCGAAAGATTATATGGTAACGCGCCTATCTGCAGGATTTTGCACCCAATTCACCTTTTCTATATCTTTCGTCAGTCATATCGAGGTCGCTGACCAAATCTTTTTAACCCTTTCTTTTCAATATTGTCCTATTTTAAGTTCTGTTAGTCTATTTTGTGTTTTTTTAGGTGAAATGTNTCAATATTGTCCTATTTTAAGTTCTGTTAGTCTATTTTGTGTTTTTTTAGGTGAAATGTAAATATGACCTGGGATTACGTACATCGGCATACCACAAATCACAAATCGACCTCGGAAGTCACGAAAAAAAAAAAAAAAAAGCAGTGCATTGAAATCCTGTCCGATAGAATCAAAATTTCAAAATTCTTGTATTCAAGCCTAAATTTATTATTGCATCTGCTAAGGCATGCTTTTTCTCTGGCCATTTTTAAGTATCTGACGGTTCTTTTTCGCGCCGCATTTCTTGCTTACAAGTAGAAATGTACGTTATAAGATTTCATGTATGCCATTTGGGATTCTAGTATTTTTTTTTCTTTTTCGTGTGATTTTTAGTCAGTCTTTTTTTCAGTCTTTTTTTCAGTCAGTTTTTTTTAGTCAACACGTAACAACAGATTTGTACTCTGCCCATACCAGAATTCGAGTTTGTAGTCGGCTGTTGCACTATATAAACCGCGTTATTCCCACACTTTTCATTCTCCACCTCTTTAATCCTTTACCTGACATAACTCAGCACTCTTACTTTAATATTCAGAATATCAAACTCAGACCATCAGAGTATCATATTTTTATACTCGGACTCAGACTCAGACTCAGACTCAGACTCAGACTCAGACTCTCAGACTGGAATATTCCGACTTTAAGATTCAGACTATCTGTTTAGATTTAATATTCGGTCTATCTGACTATCTACCTCAGATCATCAGACTCAGACTCAGATTCCAATTCAGACTCGGACTTAGACTCAGACTTAGACTCACACTCAGATTCACACTCAGACTCACACTCAGACTATCAGACTAGCAGAGTTTCCGACACTCATACTCCAAGTCTCAAATTCCAACTCCCGGACTCCAACTCTAGGACACCAACTCTCGGACTTCAACTCTCGGACCCCAACTCCTACTGTCAAAAATACCCTCAGCCTCAGACACTCTCATACCTTTAGCTTCCCACTCCTTTTTTTTGCTATGAAACCTCCTAACACACCCAGCTTATTTGACCAGCTCTCCAACTGCGATTTCCCAATAGGGACAGATTTCTCATCAATCTTCCCATCTCTGACATTTCTGACATCTCTGACATCTCTGACATTTCTGACATTGCTGACATTTCTGGCATCTCTGGAACCTCTAGTATTGACTCCCTGGAAACTCAAGGAGTGGAAACCATCTAAACCGGTTTCTGACCTTAATGATGACCACAAGGCATGTCCCTTGGGCTGGAAAACTGTACAGCTTTCGCCTCTAGTCCTGGTTTTTTTGCCAGCCGAATTTGACCCTGGTAACTTCGACCCAACAATGCTTGAGTTTACAGAACAGACAATAGATTCAGACGGGACAGGAGAGAAAGACGAGACAGAGACGACCGAGAAGACAGAGACGACAGACGACACCGATAATACACAAGCTTTGGAGATTCAGAACTTATCTTTTGATATGACCACCTTGACCAGCTTCTTTAACCAAACCAATCTCTCAAAACCTCACTCGAGAGTCCACTCAGGGTTCCTAACCAGTTTCCAATCCATAATGGGAGAGCAGAACCTTGATCTGGATCTGAACTTAGACCTGAAGTTCATGGCCTTCCAAAAGAGTAAGTTGGTTTCGAACCTGACCATGCTGGCCATGAATATACTTTGCGGAAGCACTTCGCTGAGACGTCGGGCAACCAATCACCATGTTGTTTCAAAGCCCTGGAGGTCTTCAAAATGTCGTACTAGACTCAGGGCTCCTCCAAAGTCTCACTCTAGACTCGGAGAATCTCAAAAGACCCACTTTGGTCTCGGGGACCCTTTAAAACTGACTGATACTACTAATAGACTGGCTTGAGATTTTGTGGACCCAAATCTGACTTCAAGTAGCTCAAGCTAAAGCTACGGAAGGCAATACGTATATATTTAATACAAGAAATATTCATACATATTTAGTTTCCAATATCAGATTCTTTTTATAAGCAAAAAAAGACAAAGACAAAGAAAGACAAAAAAAGACAAAAAAAGACAAAACAAATACGGTAAAACACATACTAAAGAGACTTTATAGTACTCTTATGTTTTATGTGCTTTAATAACGTATGTAAGCCTAAACTTTTATTCGTTGATTGTCCCTTAAGAAGAGGAACCGAGGCGGTTTATATAACTTGAGAGAAAACGTGGCATTCGAAAAACTCTCTTATAGAACAATAATGACGATTGTTCTGGCATATTCTAAAAGGGCAGCAAGGTAGGGGTACTTTGTACATTGGTGGCCGGTGGCCAGGAACGGCGTTTTCAATATTCATTGTTAGGATCGAACATCGTAGACTTCAAAATACCCCTATTCGTAGTGTCCTGCATATAGTGGTTTTAATAAATACGATATTATATGTTATACAGGTCTCAAATACCAATACGTATAGTCGTTGTGCATCTTCCGGGTCATCGTCACATGTGTTCATCTGCCGACCCTTACTCAGATGGCAAAAAAAACTTGTCAGGGGCAACTCAGTCTTGCGGTCATAAGGCCCGTGCATCGCTAGGAGGTGAAGTTCCACCCTCATATAAAGTGAATATGCTTTTTTGCTGGTAATCATGTGGAGCTTTTTTTTTTGTCAAGTCAACAGTAGAAAGTTTTGTTACTCATCACTTTTTTTTTATTATTTCAACTCAAACAATTTTGCCATATATTAACCCAGTCCGTCCAAGTGGTTGTGAGTCGTTGTGAATCTGTAATTCCTTGTGAATCTGTAATTCCTTGTGTGTACTACCTATGGTGAATCTAACAGTCATAGTCATACTAGTCTAGTCATACTAGTCTAGTCATACTAGTCTAGTCATACTAGTCTAGTCATACTAGTCTAGTCATACTAGTCTAGTCATACTACAGTTGTAGTCATATTTCCTATAGTCATACCCTCTCGCTCCTATAGTGGTAGTCATACTAGTCATATTATACTTCAACTATAGTAGGTCATATTATACTTCAACTATAGTAAGTCATAGTCATACCCTATATGCCTAGACCTATGCTTCCACTATAGTCATATTCATAGTACTTGTGAGTCTGTAAGTCTTTGTGAGTCTGTGAGTCTTTGTGAGTCTTTGTAGAAAAAAAAAACACAAAGGTTTAGCTTAATTAGGATAACAGGATTTTAGGGTCGTTTTGAAAAAAATTATTTGGACCCTTGGTTAGGGTTGGCATATGTGCATATGTGGTCGCACCAGGAAACGCGTCCAAGTTCTTGTTCACCACGTAGCCACTCTCTGAAACACCTACACCACCGTAAACCTCCTCTCCAATCTTCGAGCTCACAGTAGTAAACTTTTTTTTTATTCGTTGAATTCTTTAGCTGTTACAGTGTCGTAGTTATCCTCCAAAACTCGTGACTCGTTGACCTCGTTGATGAAGTCGACCATTTCTTCCTTATCATCACCTTCCAACATTTCAGCGTTTCCTTTACCGGTCCAACATTGCTTCAAGGCAGATTCCATGTTCTCTAAAGAGTTTCTAGCCTCGATTTTAGCCTTGCTTTCAAGATCATATGTTGTACAGGTAACACATATTAATAAATCAGACAAAGACACATTAATAAATCAGACAAAGACACATATTAATACATCAGACAAAACCACATACCAATACATTACACAATAACTGTCAACACACGGAGTCAAGGTACTACGTAGTGTGTTGTATACAGGTCAGTGATTTCCTATGTGCAGGTCATAGACGTGTAGAAGTGATAATTCCAGCTCAGCTAGGAATGTTGGGGAATCAGGTGGCCCGTAGAGTGACCATGGTTCAAGATCCAGAGGTCCCCTCTTACTGTAGGATATGGACCTCATTGTCTCATCAAGATAAGTAAACACTTTAAGTGAAGTGTTTACTTCAGGTAGAGGCTGAGTCTCATTGTCAGTACGAGGAGTTTTGGTGGGTCTGGATTTGGGAGGCATTTTAGTATGTCTCCCTCGGTAGAGATATTCGATTAGTTCACTAATAGTACATGTGGCGAAGGCCTCCTTATATATGTGGGAGTTGACCTTCATTGATCCTCGGTTTATCCTCGGATGTACCGTTGGTCCTCGGCTGGTGCCAACAACCGAGGTTTTGGGAAATATCCGAACAATGCTCTGCAAGCCTAGAGCACCATGTGTCAACAAGTACCTAGCATGTACGGAGTCAAGGTACTTCGCCGATGTGTTGTATGCAGACCAGTGATAGCATTATGTGCAGGAAACTGGTGGGTGAAAACTCTTCACCCACTTCAGCACATATGGCACTTTGGTCTTGTAAGGTACAACTTACATATCCCTGTATATCAATATATACTAAAACATAGGTTGAAACCATGCGCGCGCTTAGTCGGAGTTATTTTCCAACACATACTCTAAATAATGGTATACACCATACTATGCACTACAGTGTACTCTAAATAATGGTATACACCTTAATATGCACTACAGTATACTGTAGATTTGATAACGCATCTTCCGCAACGATAGTTGCGGCACCAGCTGGACCATAGATTAACCATGGTGTGATGTCCAGTTGACAGTTACTGAGGGACACTGTCCTCATAGTCTCATCAAGGTATGTAAACAATTGAGGGGTGTTTACTTTAAGAGAAGAAGAAGATGTAGAGTTGTCGGTTTCCATTGAAGTATTGATGGGTCTGGTCTTTTGAGACATCCTGGTATGTCCCAGACAGATGATATTTGATTCAGTTACTTAAAAGGTGGATATGGTCCAGACTCCCTTATATATAATATGGGAGGTCTACCTTCACGGAACCAGGCGGTTTTAGTAACCACAGGTGCATATGAAGAACAGGTGCTGATGAAGAACAGGTGCTTATGAAGAGCCGGTGCTGATGAAGAACAGGTGCTTATGAAGAACAGGCGCTTGTTACCGTGCAATCCCTGCAAGCTATTGGGGATACTCAGTGCGTTCACCTTGTTACCGTTTTTCAACATATACTATTGAAAGTGAGCAATGGATGATCATTTCAGAAAAGGAAGGTACACGCTCATACAAATCTTGGAATGTGCTATACTTAATTCTTAAGGCTATACTTACCTTACTTTTCTATACAATAGGGAGATTGAGGTCTCAAATAATTCTTGTGTGAAATCTCCTTTATATCCTTTTTGTTCTCACCCCGCCCTGTTTATTTGCAGCCATCAGGTATGCAGGAGTGGCGAACCGCGAGAAATATATAAGGAACCGCATTCCGCCTGTTTCAATCTTGAGGAAGAAAAATTACAGTACCATTTAAGGGGACCCTTAAAAAAGACTGAAAGACTGGAAGTTATACTGAGGGTGTCATAGCTGTCGTTTATTAATTTATTGACTATTGACTTATTGCTTACTGCTTCATGTTTACTAAGGACTACTGATTACTGCTGACTACTACTGACTTTTAATGTCTACGACTGATACAACTTTGTTTACTTATTGTTAACTTGGTGTTTTTTTAGTGGATACTCAGTGGTTGCTTAGTGGTTGCTTAGTGGTTACTCAGTGGTTGCTTAGTCATTGCTTAGTGGTTACTCAGTGGTTGCTTAGTCATTGCTTAGTGGTTACTTAGTGGTTGCTTAGTGTCTGGTGACAGTTGCTACTCACGGACTGATTACCAGCGACTAATTCCTGTTAGCTGATTAGTGAATACTGACTGCTGACTACTGCTGGCTTCTAGTTACTAATGTTAGTTAACTAATCCGAATATTGTCTGAGAGGAGCATACCAAGATGTCCTCTATTCCCAGACCAACCAGAAACAGCCAGACAGAGACAGCTCACGTGTAACTCCTCAAGGATTTACCTATCTTGATGAGACTATGAACTTTATACACAACGCTCAATATACTACACTGAACTGTACTCCTTGGTTTTTGAAAAGACCACCTGATGTACCTATGATTCAGGCACAAATGGAGACGTCTCGGCTAAATATACGCTACGTGCTGCTATACACCATACTATACTAGACGTTTCGATGCAAGTTTTTTTTTGTTTTTTTTGTTTTTTTTTTTCATTTCTTTGACAGGTTCCATATTGATGGACTATTTCTGTTGGAACCATTATGGTTAGTGAACTACCTAGGTGGATGTTGAAAACCTGTACTGGTCAATCAAAGTTAGAGCGGCCCCTTTGGCCCTCATTACGACTTCTATTCCTTTATGTCGTACTAGTCTATATAAGGTTCAACGGTTCTTCTAGAAGGGATCATGGGCGAAATGATCATAGTAAACAGAATATCTGACGTTACCAGAATCTAACAATTTCGTTAATATAGAGCGGTGCACGGGCTCATAATCAATGAATAAAGTACAGATTCCAATCAGTTTGACACAATCCATAAAAAAAAGTCAAACTCAATACAAATCGGTGAAGTTTTATAATACCCAAAAAAAGTTTCATAATATCCAAAAATTCCAGGAAGGTCAGAAATTCCAGAAATGAAACGTTGAAATGTATTTTTTTTGGTATGAAAGTATATGAAAACCCGTACACCTGGGCACGTGCCTTTTTCTTCTCTGCTGCGCATCTCTCTAGAGCCAATGTCTTCTTGACTAGCCAGATACATCACAGCCAGCAAACGACTCGTGCAGATTCCTAAATCAATGGCCAGTGTTTTGAAGCGTGCAGGTGAGGTCGAGCCCGAAATCGCTGCAAAAAAAGCAGCCGTAGAGGTTCCACCCAAGGTCGTGCAAGAACCAGATGTGGGGATCACCCAATATGTCAACAAATCGGCCATTGGCTTCTTCGGCACCATCAAACTGCGGTACTCCGATTTCCAAGTATTTGAACTTGATCAGGAAGGTCACGTGGTTCATTTGACTGACCGTGGGCCCATTTTGGGTGCCTCTCTGAAGGAAAAGAGGCAGGAGAAGCGGAAAAAGGCCTTGGAAGACAGGGAGACTTTAGAAAAAGTTGATGGTGATAAAGTGGAGACTTTGGAAAATGGTGCTAAGCTGGAGACCAAAAATGAAGTTGAAGATGTCCAAGTCAATGAAATTGGTACAGACACTACCAATGGTGAAGCCAAAAATGAAGCTTTGAAAAGTGAAGACTTAAAAAATGGAGAAGCTAACGGAGATGCTGAAAATGGTAAGGAAAATGGGGCTGAAAATGGTGACACTAAAAATGGTAAGGCTGAAGATCCTGTCGCTCAGGTATTCAAGGTTTCACCCGAATACAGAGCAAGACTCAGTGAACATTTAAGTGCCGAAGAAATCGAGCAAATCGAGAAGGTCGTTTCCGAAGGCGGAAGCATGGAAACTTCTACGCAGTTTCCCGATAAGACAATCCGGACACTCTTGCACCAGCTCTTCAGACAAGCCTTCGATGGGAAGGTGGACACCAGTACCTCCGGGGCCAATACGTTTAAAATCAGTACGAGCAACCCTAAAAACGGACGCAAAAACAATCACGTGAATCACGTGGACGAAAACGGAATTGTCAACTACGGTTTGGGTCCCTACAAAAATTACTTGCATTTTACCGTGTACAAGGAAAACAGGGAGACCATGGAGGTGGCCAACACCATCACCAAGTTCATGCGCATTCCCAATAAGTCGGTGAAGTATTCCGGCACAAAGGACCGGAGGGGTGTCACGTGCCAACGGTTCTGTATCCATAAGGCCAAAGTGGCCCGTGTGACGTCATTAAATAAGGCCTTGAAAGGTACCGTGTTAGGTGGGTTTGCATATAGCGACCGGGGCTTGGATTTGGGTGATCTTGCCGGAAATGAGTTTGTCATCGCTATTCGGGATGTACGGGTTGTTGGAGGTGGAGACCAGCAAGATCTTTCTTCGGTGGTGCACCAAAGTTTTTCCGGTCTACAAAGTACAGGATTCATTAACTACTATGGGCTCCAACGGTTTGGTACCTTTTCCGTATCCACTCACGTGCTCGGGATATACCTCTTGCGTGAGGACTGGAAAGGTGCAGTGGAGCTCATTTTGGCTGAGCAGGAACGGGTGGTTCCCGATTCGGTCAATGCCCGTCGGATATGGGCCGAAACAGGCAATGCTGCCGAGGCCCTTAAACAAATGCCCCGGAGATGTTCTGCGGAACATGCTGTTTTGACGGTGTTGGCTAAGAATAAGCCCGGAAACCCTTACACCACCGATATGTATTTCCGGGCCATCCTCAACATTCCTCGCAACTTAAGGCTTATCTATGTGCATGCGTACCAATCCTACATTTGGAATTTGGTTGCATCCAAGCGGGTGGAACTCTTCGGGCTCTCTGTGCAGGAAGGCGATTTAGTCTACGCCAAAAGTGAAACCGACGAAAGTGGCGAAGTCTTCGAAGAAGATGTTGCTGGTGCAAGTGGAGCAGCTAAAGTGCATGTTGTTACAGCGCAAGATGTACAAACAGCCAAATACTCCATCTACGATGTGGTGCTTCCGTCGCCCGGGTGTGATGTGCAGTACCCCGGCAACCAGCAATTGATGGAGGTGTACGAAACTGCCATGAAGAAGGATTCGCTTGATCCGCACAAAATGGCCCGTAAAATCAAAGAGTTCAGCTTGGCTGGGTCTTACCGGACGGTCTTAGCTCGTGCACGTGACGTGTCTTATGAAATCACCCACTACAAGGAAGATGAAGACAGTGTGCTTTATACAGATCTTGAGATGCTTGAAAAGAGAGATAACGGGGACTTGCAGCAAGATGTTACCCAGTTCCTGCAGAGAGTCATTCCTCCTCCTGAATGTGCGTCCAAAACAGCAGTCATCTTGCGGATGAAGTTGGGCGTGAGCAGTTATGCCACCATGGCGTTGCGGGAGTTTATGAAGGCCGACACCTTGGACAATAAGGAAGTTTAAATTAGTACAGACAATAGATTTAGAAAAGTGGTTCCCGAAAGAGGTGTGTTATGGGCAGCGCACGACCCCTATTTTCACTATGCTACTAAATCAGAAACAAAGTTTGGAGAGAATGCATAATATTATTTTCTTCATTAAATAATTCAGTAATAAAGAGTAGTGGATGCCATAGAAAACAATTTGACTTCGAAATAATTGGATGTGCATATGCAGGACCATATCATGGAATCAAGGTGTATCTTTTTGTATTGTGTTCCAAACCATTTTTGGGCATGATTCATTTATATTCAGGATCATTCTTCAATTTCTGAACTCATTGGTCGAAAGGACAAACCTGTCGTGATTTTTTGGAGTAGGAATGTCTCAGTATTCGCAATAGTGCAAGAAATGGCCATAAAAAATTAAAAAAAAAGGAGAAAAGAAAAGAAAAATCCAGAGAGATTGTTTTAGATAGGTTGAGAGGTGAAAACTTTAAAGGGAATGAAGTCCCTCTTATAGACATTTTTCTTCTACCCGTTGGCCTGTTTTGTGACTGCTTTGCTCTGGAAGAGTCGAACTAATATTATGAATTGCATAGTGAATTCTGATTAGTGGCTCCGTTTTTTTTTTTTTTATTTTTTTTTCTCTCAAAGAAATGATGAAGCCAATGCATGTCTGACATTTACATCCGCAGCTCTTCGTGTGTGTACGACAACCGGCTCTCGCTCACGCTTGGGGGAAATGCCGGTCAATGAGGCCAACGTGGAGTCACTCATGAAGAAGAAACCCATGCTTCAGCGTGCCAAGAAGAGAACTTCCTATTCGCATGCTCCTACCGTCACACGTTTTGACTCCACTGAAGTGTCAATGCCCAAGAAGACAAAGAACAAGTTCGGCAAGACCGTGGTGGAAAGCGAACGGTCTCATGAGTTGGAGCTTAAAATCGAAACGTACCAAATTTTTCCGAGGGTTTGATAAGATCCGGGATGGCTCCGATACCATCCTGTTTGAGGAATTGGTGGAGATTTTTCTGAAGCCAGAAAACGTAGAGATATTACTGAAGCCCATTAATTAGTTATTATATGATTACAGCTCCACTCTGACAATAGCAATGACAATGACAATGACAATGACTATGACTATGACTAAGAATATGACTATGACTAAGAATATGACTATGACTATGACTATGACTATGACTATGACTATGACTAAGAATATGACTATGACTATGACTATGACTATGACTATGACTATGACTATGACTATGACTATGAATATGAATATGACTATGACTATGACTGTTATCCTCCGGTTACGTCAGATACTCTAGTTACTATGTTCATTCGCCGATGTTTCCTCCGAGGGAGCTATCTGAGGTGCTTTTATAGTTGTAAGAAGGTGCGCGCTAGTTTGAAGGCCTTGTACAGTGTTTTTCAAAACTCTTCAAACTGTTGAACGTTAGCATATACCAATTGGTATACAGGAACCGTTATATAGTTGGACTGCAATAACTCTCTCAAATGAGCGACTTGGG